>JAGKTI010000123.1:131153-186720 GCA_018397915.1 Birgus latro
TTTTTTGCCGACGTCATTCTTTTTCGCGTTAAGTGAAGTAGGGTCAATACTACCCTCCCCTGTGATGCGAAATGAGCTGACGCTTTTTCAACGGGAGCTGGCAACCCTGCTTGATAGGTTTGGCACCACAGGAGCAGGCTCAGTAATGTTTGGGCAGCCACAGGAGGAGGATTGTCTCTGTGTGTGATGCACCACGAGGGCATGTTTTGACTCAAATAACACAGTTATTTGGTTACCTACCACATTCTCATCATGCCTAAAGTAACCACAAGCAAGGACAAACGTGTGGAAGTGATTACTTTATACAAAGCTGGCCACAAACTCCCATTTATTGCAAATCAGATGGTGTTAGACTGAGGACAGTGCAGAGACTGGTGAAGCGGTTCAAGGACAGTGGGGAGGCCATTCCTCCCACTCCACTTCCCAAGCCTGGGAGACCTCGTAAGACAACCTTCAGGACCCGTCAGCTGATCTCAAGGCAAGTTAGCAAGGATCCAAGGCTAACAGCACGGGATTTAAAAGAAAAGAACCCACAGTTGCTGGCAGATGTGTCTGTCAGAAGTGTGCAGCAGCTGTTGCATGACGATCTGGGCTACAGGAGTTTTTGTGCTCGTAAAAAACCACTGCTAACTGCACTTCAGAAGAAAAAGAGAGTAAATTTTTGTAAGAAATATCTTGCCTGGAGTGAGGAGCAATGGAAAACTGTGCTTTGGAGTGATGAGTCAACATTTACTGTCACTGGTACCCCTTCATCACGAGTGTACCGCAAACCAGGCAGTGACCCCCTGGATCCTAAGTACACTTCCAAGTTTGTTAAATACCCAGCCTCACTCATGGCTTGGGGCTGCTTTACATATTATGGTGTTGGTAGGTTGGTAATTCTACCTGCAAATGAAAAAGTGAACCAGAACAATTATTTGGAGCTCTTATGTGATGTTTTAAGTGACTCTTTTGATAAAACCAAGGCAAGAGTATTTATGCAAGATTCTGCCCCTGCACATGTTGCAAAGTCAGTGAAACAGTGGCTAACAGACTGTGAGGTTCCCTTTATTCGAGACTGGCCCGGAAACAGCCCAGATATCAATCCCATTGAGAATTTATGGGCGCACATGAAGCGGCAGCTGCATAGTATGGACACATCATCTTTGCCTAAACTTGAGGCTGCAGTCAAGCAGCTATGGAGCAGTTTTAGTCCGTCAGTTCTGCAAAACTACGCCATCAGTCTCCCCAGACGCCTTAAGAAGATAATAAAGGTGAAGGGGAATGCCAGTAAATACTAAATTCAATGGTGAGTGATAATTTATTTGTTTCTCCTTGCTAACCACAAGAATGTTTTCTTTTTTTAAGATGGCGTCAACACTTTCCGCGCCTACTGTATTTGAATAGATAGATATCCCCGAGCTGATAAAAATTATTTCAAGGTGGTGAAATTGAAATGCTGGGTTTTGAGAGACTGACTAGGAGAGAATGTGAGTGAGGTGAAGGAGGGATGGGAGAGAGGCAGGCTGAGAATGAAATGAAGGGATGGGGTGGAGAGGTATATGAGAGAGGAGGTGTGAGTGGGAGAGGACACCCAAATGGCCGAGAACGGGATGACAGAGGTGATTTATCTGTGGCCACTACTTATGGGATTAAGATGTCTGGCAGTAACATGAGAAAAGTTAGTTATACAAGCTACACATGTTTAAGACAGAATTATTGTACAAAATAGTATTAAGGTATAGTGTGCAAAATAAATACTGAAGAAAGAGATGCTAGGTAGCCTTTTAAAAAGTGGAATGCAGGCAGAAGTTGCCTTGCTCCCACAATCCACCATCCTCCTTTTGGGAAATAAAGAGTTAAGGGATGTTTGTGTAATCAAGCAGTGGAGTTACATTTACTGATGCCTCCATATGAAGGCACTTCTCTCCAGCACCTGTCTTGTAATACAGTGGTTTTGCTGGAGAGTGATGCCTGTATGGAGTGGCACCAGTATAACCTGGTGGCTCCACTGTCTGGTTATGGGAACATCCCTCACTTCCTTCCCTGTCCCCCAAAAGGAGGGTGGTGAACTGTGAGGAAAGGACAGTTTCAACCTGCAGTCTCCTGGGTTCACATTTAGATGAACGTGGTGCCACAACAGCAACAATAATAATACAGTACCATGATGTTTCAGGCAAGCGAGAGGGAGCGATGGTACCCTTGGCGGAGGGCAGGGTCGGGAAGCAAGACAGAATCTCCACCAGCATCCACCTCTGTTTCAGCCTCTACTTCCACCACAGTTAGCTCTTCCATTGTCATCTCTATGTTGGCAAGTAAGAAGGAGACCCATAACCACGGGGATGTAAACACACTTGCTCAGGACCCACACCAGGACAACTTGGGCCTCGGAGAAAGGGACAGGAGGGGGCTGAAGGAGGGATGTAGAGAAGAGGGAGACAGAGAGAGGGAGATAAGTGATGATGGGTACAGAGAATGTGTGGGAGGAAGTGATGGTAGTAATGATGGTGTTGTTTACTTTGGGGAAACCATGGTGATTAAGTCAACTGCATCGACCAGCATTGAGAGGGCCAGCGTGTCCACACCCTCAAGCCCAACGCTAAGCCAGTATCAGCGGCTCTATGGCCAGAAGCACAGCTCATCCAGTGTCTCAACCGTTGAATCAACCAAGTACATGAGCAGCCCAGGACACTACTCCCTGGGGGACCGGCCAAATCCGCCACGGAAAGAGAGGAGCTCGGGGTTTTTCAACTTCTTCCGCTGGTTCAGGAATCGGGATAAGAAGAAGCGGTCAACTTCAATGGAACAGATGAGTAATGTGAGTGAAGGCAGCATGACCAGCCTCTCCAGCTCCAACAGTAACTTTGCCTACCTACCTGTCATGAGGAGTAAAAGTGCTGATGCCCAGAATAAGATGAAGTCCTCAGCCCCTAAAGCTCAGTTTGGGCTCACTCGACGATACAAATTATTTTCCCGTGACTCCTCACTGGGTCGGTTAAGCTCTAGTACCTCAAATGATGATGGAGGAAGGAGGCTGTCGGCCATTAGTGCATCTTCAGAGTCATCATCAAAACCTGGTTCACACATGGGAACACTGACTCGCAAAAAACGCCCTGCACCACAACCGCCAGCATCTCCAACAAGCGATACCGGGTCACTAAAGTCGGAGAAAAGTTGTAGCAGTCTACCAGTTAGGGATCCGGTACCCATCCACCTTGATCAAAGTCCATCACACTCTGGAAGTCAGAGTCCCCAGGGTAGGCAGTTAAAGAAATCTAATAGCGAGGGGTTGATATATGCCAAGGTCAAGAGGAGAGCTCCACAGCCTCCAGGTCAGACCTCTTCAGAACCAAACGAAACCTCGTCACTGACAAGAGAGGGGAAAACAAAGAGACAGGCCCCTGCTATCCCGACATCTGTAGAGCGACCAGTGAGTGGCGTGTCAACAGTCAGCTCCCTCTCACAGTCTCCCTCCTCAGCCTCTACCACCCTAAAATCTCAGAGTAGTAGTGTAGCATCAAGTGGTCCTTCCCCAGAAACTATGAGGCTTGAATCTGGGTACCTACGACAAGACCTGGCCAAATCTTCATCTAGTCCTGCCATACCGGAGACGGGAAAACTAACCCTCTCACCCCGACCTTGGTATAAAAGGAAGAAAACAAAGAATAAAGAGACCAAGGAGGCAAAAGAACATGGTAAGAAGGAGAAGATCTATGACACTTGGATGCCGGAAATCCAGTATTCACGCAGCAAACTGAGTCTGACAGCTAGCCTTAGGAGGAGCAAGAGTTATGACACTGAGGATGACCAGACACTCAAAAAGTCAAAGGAGAATGAGAAGGAGAAGAGGCGCTCACAAGTGTCTCTCCTGGCAAACATCAGCGAACTGGACCGAGCGGCTTCAGAGCAGATGCAGAAGGAGTTGGAGGAGAGACGAGCCAGGAAAGAAACCTACGACAGCAAGTTCTATAAGAGCAGCAAACCGCACTTCCTAACACAGACTGATTTCCTGCCCAAGGGTGATGGCTCGGATAATAATACTCTGAGCTCTGGCACCACAACGCTGGGGTCGAGAGGCAGTGGCAGGACGGAGGAACAGGAACCTCAGAGCCATGACACAAATGTCTATGATAATTTGGATGCAACACTACCTCAGAGCTACTCCAAACAGGCGACACTGAGGATAGGTGACAGGGATGGCAACTCTGGGCATTCCACAACAGACAGGAGAGAGACAGATGAGCCCCTAGCAGGTCCATCAGAGTCTGTAGCCAGTGTTGATTGTAGCAGGATTACTAGACCCTCCAGAGGTGACAGTACACCTCATGCAGAGGCCAGAACAACCACAGGAAGTACGAGCACTGATCCTACAACCTCCACCTCGGAAGCAGCAGCCAGGAGATCACCACTCCGCAGGGCTGCCATTGATGCTGAACTGTTCTATCAGCTGGCTAAAGATACTCAGGCAGAACCCCGGGTAAAAACATCACCCATCCTCTCAGGGATACGGGAGGGACGGAGGTTGCCATCGTATGAGGAGACCAGTGAGGAGGAGGAGGAGGAGGAAGAGGCAGCTCATGTGAAGGAGTCTTCCTGTCAGCTGAGGAAACCCAATAAAAACTTTGGTCTGCGGATGAACAACTTCTTCTCGCCAGATGTGTCAACCATAATTGAGGCCTCGGAGTCCCTGACATCCAGTGCCACCACCCCGGCAGATGATATTTATGAAGACCTGCCTGGGCCCTCTATTACCAATGGCCAGGCTAGGACAGAGAGTATACAGGATGAGATAAATAGTGAAATAAATTGTGAGTTTCGCCTGAACTCCACAGACGCCAGGGAGATCATGCAGGAATTGGCAGATGTCAGGCAGGAGATAGAGAGGATTAATGAGCAAGAGGAGGAGGAGATCAGGGATAGAGAGAGGAGGAAAGCGGAGAGAATACGTGAAGAAGTTCTGCAGCTGAGGGAACAAAACAACTTTGAGCTATGGCAGAATGCAGTGAGACAGTCAGGAGGGGGCCAACCATCCACTCCTCCTCCCCCCATTAACCTAAATGAGGGTAGTGAGCACAAGTTCAAGTGGGTATGTGAGACTTGTACCCTCATAAACCTGCCCTGGAGACTGCAGTGTGAGGCATGCATGGTGCGGCGCCCAACCAATCCAAAAAGGGTGGATGAGGACGGAAAATCAGTAACCTCGGATCACCTCAGCCCCCAAGCCAGCGTGTCTGCAGAGAGCCCAGTGACCGTAATAGAAGATGGCTGTAGGGATGTTCCGGGTGCCGAGGCAGTCCAGGATGGTAGAGCTGAACCGGAAGCTGAACGTGGCGACAAAAAAAAGAAGGACATCAACTGGGAGAGGGAACTGCAGAAGTACTTTAAGACTTTTGACGAGCATGTGAGAGGTTGCGGTGGTGATACAGCTCACAGAAAAGCCAAAAATGCTGCCACAAAGGACAAAACTGAACGTGAAGGCATTTATGGAAAAATAAAGAGAAAATTTCAAGGTGAAACTAGTGGGCAGGGAGAACAAGGTGACAGTGGAAACAAGGGTGCCAAACCGAAGACACAATTTTTTGGCACTGGTAGAGGCCTTCCAGATACATTTATAAGGAGTAAGGGTGCCTTGAGAGAGACACAAAATGATCAGCAGACACTGGGGTTTACCATCCATGACCCCCAAACCAGTAAAATACCCAGCAAGAAGCCTAGTGTTGAGGAAGTTAGAAAGGCTAGGTTGGCCAGGTTCCAGGGAAATGGCCACTTTGATGGGGAGTCTTCTGGTGGCCATGATATCGAGCCATCAGAGGAAAAAAAAACTAAGAGGAAGGGTGTGTCAAAAAGGGACAGGGATGCCGGGTCAGGTAGTAAACGATGCCGAGCAGACAACCATGTTAGAGATACGAATGAAGGAGCGGGAAGGGAAGTAAATGGAAGGGAGTCAGAGGAGGAGAGGAACTTCTACAATAAAAACTATCGAAAGCCTCAGGTCCTCAAACCTAGTGGAGCTGTACGAACAGTAGTCAGTATTTTTAACCAGTTTGAGCAACTGCAACAGGCCAAGGTGGAGAAACCAAAATCAAGCAAAAGGAGATCTTCAGGTAACATCATGGAGAGGTCACAGGTTTTTGAGCAGCACTTAAACCCTTGTACGAGTAGTCCAGAAATGCCAAGAGCAGTCACTGTTCGAGAGATTCCCAAACCTCAGGGAAGGAGGGACTCTGCCAGGGAGAAGGAGGTTTTAATGGCCATTGCAAAGTTTGATGAAATGGCAGCAATGGCAGAGCTGGAGAAAATCGACAAGCACAGACAGAAAAGCAAGGCAGTGAGAAAGAGGCCAAAAATATTCAAGGGTTCCATTATGACACCATTTCAAGCAGCTACAAGTCAAGTTTTTAATGGTGCCTTCAGTCAAGTGTCACAAACTAACTACAGCAACAGTAAAATCACACAAGCCTCATCTTCCTTCCTTGACCCTAATAGAAATGTTCAGGGGGAGGAAGGAGCCTACACGGAATCACGGCAGCGTTCCCTCTCCATAGGCTCGGCAACTTTTGAGCTCATACAGGCCAAAGATTTTGAAAACATAGAAGCCCAGGCCTCAGCATTGATAGAAAACATGGACACCAGCCAAAGTGAACATTCTGTAGAAACAGCCATTATTAACCAGAGTCAGCAGGCATCAGTGAACATTACAGACACTGGAGCAAGGAGCCAAAGCAGTAGAGAGCTCACCTCAGATATAGCATTGCCAGTAGTTCCACAGATTACCATTGAAAGCCCTGATGCCCGAGATCTGCCCGAGCAAGAGAGGAAAGAGGTTGAGAGACTGAGCCGGCTTCTGACAGAGGCCGAGGGCATTGCTTCCTTCAAAGGTGAGCGTAGTAGCACCTCGTAGCCATGACGTTCATTCTCAAACAAGCATACAATCAATTCCCTGTTGAAACTTAGATTTGTTTTTTCAGGAAGGGAAAGTGCTAAGTCTTAAAGACTTTTTGGTGTTTTATTGCAGAAAGTACAAGGAAAGAAAAGTGCAGAATCTTCCTGTGTCATATTGTTTTTACAGGAAGTACATGGAGAGGAGAGTGCATGTGTCTTACTTTTACCTGAAAGATAAGGAAAAGAGAATGTGGAGTATTCCTCTGTCCTGTTTTTGCACGAAGGATATGGAAAGCAAAGTACAGAATCATGCCATCTCTCTTGCTTTTGGAGGAAGAATAATGAGGGGAGAATGCAGAAACATGCAGTGTCTCTTGCTTTTGCAGGAAGAATAATGTGAGGAAAATGGAAAAATATCTTCATTTTGCAGAAGAGATAAATAAAGGAGAATGCAGAATCTTTCCACATTTCTTACTTTTGCAGAAGGACATGGAAAAGAGTGTTCAGGATCTCCCCTTAAACCTTATTTTTACCAAAGAGGAAAGGAAAGGAGAGTTACAAATCTTCCTGTATGACAGGAGGGTTCAGATCTTGTGTTTATGATTATTCGTTCAAAAACATGTCTCAGTTTTGAGAGGAAAACTATCATAAATTATTCTGTAATTCATAATCATGATCAGTTTCCATTCATAACCAAGATTAGTTTTTGCCACAAAGACAATGGAGGATTCCACACTCTTCTTTGCTTAAGAAAAAATGAAAGTTAATAATAACAGGGAATTGATCATAAAAGTGTTTGTGAATGTTAGGACCACATTCTAGGTGGATTTAAAGTTTGCGGGTCATCTCATGCCCAGTTATTCTACACATAACAACTCTTATATTCTAGTAATGTAGTTTTTGTTAATTTTTAAGTAATATAAATAGCACACAGGGGAATGTTAAGGTGTAATATGCAAAATAAATAGCTAGATATGAGATACTGTGAAGCCTCCTCCTACACCACCTAGAATATGGTCTGTAGTTTTTTAGCAACTCAGATAGAACAACCTTTCCATTTCTAATGCATTTTATATGAGGGTCAACTCCTCACCTGAATGCAGTCATCAGGCAGTAGCAAAAAGAAATATAAAGCATGCCATCACAGTGAATGGGTTTATAGAGATTGAGTCTAACCCTTTCACTATGGAGGGTCTTATCAAAGCTGAATAATATGACTGAATGGTAAGAAGGTTATTATAAAAAGTAAAGTCATCATGGTAGTCAAGGGTCGATTTTACTGCCTGATTTTCCCTCTGTATACTGTTCCATCCTTCCTCCTACACATAGCTTGACTGTCTCTGTACCCTGCAATTCAGCTTACTTCCAAGCACTTTCTCAGCTTTAAACATATTTTAATTTGCCCTGAAGGATGGTTGAAATGATAATTTCTGAAGCATGGTGCCAGAAAATACCTTAAAAAGTAATTGTGTAAATAAGGAAAATGAATTGCCATCCATGTTCAAGTGTATCATTCCATGGTCAAATAATTTGACACAGCTACCTGTCACACGTCTGCATATCAATTATCAATGCCATGCTTAAAAAACAACTGCCTAAACCAAACTCTTGTTTTTTGGCAGCTCAGTGTGTCTGAGGAATTTACATATTCCACTATTACCCACAGTTTCATCTTGCATGGTAAATCCTTGTTTATCTGGAATGAATTGATTTTTTTTTTTTCATAAATGACACAACTTTAAAGTGGTAACTTTGTTTCTCTTGGATATGTGACCAATTTTGTCTTAAAAAAAAAAAGTTTAATTTCTTCTATGAAAGAATTCAAGTTAGTAAATCATAATGCTGATAAAACAGTACTGTACAGTACAACAGACTTAATTCATTTGATAACCTCCTTGCACTGTACTGCATAGTAATTAGGTCATTGATCCAAATTTTGATGTCACTGTATGTGAGGCTGAAATATATATAAAATCTGAAAAAGCTAGTGGCAGGTTTGATATTAAGTCAGAATATCAGCAGTACAGTATCATATGTCTTGTTAATATACAGCATCAAGCAATCTGGTGTTACTTTTTGCATGAGATAGGGGCTTGAAGGTAGGGTACAGTAATTGCTGTAGGATAAAACTAATTTAGTACAGTATGTACCCTAATATATTCCTATGACTGCAGCAAGCCTGGCAGTGGAGGAGCCGGCCCTGGGTCAAACCAACACCCTCAATATCAACAAGCTACTGCGGCAGCTGGAAGCAGCCATCTCCCAGGGTCGCCATGCTGAGGCTGCTCGACTGGCACATGAGTTGGCTGATTTCCGAGTGTCCTGCTCCGTCACACGCAACCCTAAGACTCCACAGGCAGGTGTGGTGGACCGAGGAGCCCCTAAAGCATTTTCTGTTAATTCTGGATCCCTGAGACCTGAAGATTCAGCCCCTTCAAGTAACTTAAGACCTCAAGATGTAGCAGATCGAGACCGTAAAATATTCTCACCCACTGGCCATAGACTTCAAGGTACAGCCACTTTGAGTAGTTTAGCAGAGCCTTCTATTTCTAGCAATGTCTCTGAGTGTTTTTATGATGCAGAGGAAATGCTTGATGATGATGGTGATGATGAAGAGGAGGAGGATGAAAAGGAAATGAGCTATGCTGAACATGACCAACTGATTGATTTGGCTTGCCTGAATTATACGAAGAACAGAGAACGAGAACAGCAGGGTAGTAAAGAACATGGTGACTTAAAACCACATCCCCAAATCAATAATACAACTCATGTTAGTTCAGTTAATGCAGCATCAATAGAAAACAAAGCACTACTACCCTCACAAACAACCACCTCACCACAGGTCAAAAATGATACTCAGAAAAGTGCCAGTGAGGGAAAGATTAAAACTAGTGGTGAGGGTGTTAGGTGCAGGGAGGGAAAAAATACAAGTAGTGATGTTAAAAATACAAGTGGTGATGTTAGTCTTGGGTGTAGGAACAATAAGGGTGGTGAAAGTGATGAGAAAGGAGGTGATGCCCCAGAATCAACTTCCCTTGCTGTGGCTCAGAGGAGAGACACAAAGATTGATCCGGCACGGCGAGAGGTGAAGTCCGACACCATCAGCCGACTGCTTGATACCTCTTCAGATCAAGGGAAAGAGAGTGCAGCCTCAAATCAGCCTTTCAAGTAAGTCATATTGATGCATTGCTTAATTTCTTTATTTATGTATCAATATCAGTATCATGATAATCCATCTGACTAAAAGAAAAAGATGATGCAACCTCAGATAAACTTTTCAGTTATTCCTTACAGATACATCAACAGCATGGATATTTTTTTAAACTCTCTGATTACTATAATTTCTCTTAGCTTAGGAATTGTCTTCTGTAAGCCTAAATAAGATTGTGTCGTGTACCAAGAGTGGTGAAATGTTTGTTCAGAATAATTTTTAGTCTGTGTCTTCTAGGATTTCTCTCAAATAAACAGTTATGCGGTGTTAAGCTGAATAAAATCTCCTTATGCACTAACAGCAACAAAAGGTTAAACTTGGTCAATTATCCGTCAGTGTAAAGATGTACGTTGAGGACAGAAGGAGCCACCAGGGCCCCATCACCTTTGCTGTCACCCCAGACCTCACTGTTGGTGCTCTCAGGGATAAGGTACTATCTCAAGGCCATGTTTTTTTATTGAATAATTGTATTAGCTGTGAAATTTATGTGTGTGCAGGTATGAGGGTGGGCATTTGTCAAAAGTTTTATGTACAATAATGTTGTGTGCACATTTACCCTATTTAGTTGGATTCACCTAGTTGAAGTGTACAGGGTTTGAGCTAAGGTGACGTTGTCCTGTCTCCATAATTGTGTACAATTGTCCAGTCTACTTTTAATCAGGTAAATGTTTAGTTAATGCCACATCCACTACCGAACTGTCCCAGATATCTGTATATCTGTTTGGGATTTTTTTTTCTTTATGTACATAGTTTAAGTATCTGCTCTCCCTCAGTTTATACTCATGTTCCCTTGCCCTTCCATTGTTTTTCACAAACAGGCCTTCTCTATCCACTTTTTCTAGTTTTCTAACTCCTTAAGCAATGTAATCAAAAGACTTAAATGTGTGTGGGCATATGCATAATTTTTCTGTAATTTACAATGCCTTTTAATAATAAAAATGGATGTCTAAAAGGTGATGTATGCAACTTTCTGTACTTCCATATACCTCACAATAACCGAGTGTTTATTTACATCAGGTATACCATGACTTTGGGTTCCCCACGGAGGTGCAGCGATGGATCCTGGGGCGCCGATTGGCCGATGACGACTCGCAGACATTAGAGCAGCACAAGGTTACCTCTGAGGGCTGTCCAATATTCCTTTACCTTGTCGCTCCAGAGGCTGAGGGGCAAGGGAAAGGACAGTCGAGTAATGATAGTGCAGAAATGTCAGCTGCTGGTTCAACGAAAAGGCCAAGTGGAGACAGGAAGGCAGGTGATGGGAGGATAGATCTGTCAGATATGAATGGGACGGTGAGGTGTCTAGAGGTATATGACAGTGAGGGTAATGTGCAGTACAAATTCTACAACCCTGAGACAAGAAGGTACGAAGTAAGCACAGATATGGAGGAGAGCGACATGGATGATGAAAATGAGGAGTATGAAGAGGAAGAAGAGGAGGAGGAAGAAGAAGACAATAGTGAAGAGGATGATGACACACTTGAGGAAGATGCAGACGATGGTGATGATGAGGGGGAAAATGAAAATGGGAATATATACCAGAATGTACAGAAAAACAGAGCAGGAACTCAAGATAATGCAGATCCAACTTATATAACACCAGCAAGTAGAACTAGCGACATGGAACAGAACAAGAACACAAGGAACAAGTTACTGAACTCGGAACTACAAGATGAGAAGTACCTGCTACCGAGACCCTTAACTGACCCTTGCACCCCAAGCCTTACCTCTAGTCCCAGCAACAACAACATGGCATCTGGAACGAGGCAACCCATTGTCAGTAACACCATAGCACAACAGAATAACACAGGTTTGAATACTAGAATTTCTAATAATATTGTAGGAAATCAGCACAACACTGCAATACTGCAAAATAATACAGTTTCTGATACTAGGCAATATAGTAATGCTATTGCAAATCAGGATAACATGCAGAGGCAGATCAGTGGGGAAAGCCAGTCATCACAGCAACAGCATTTGTTAAAGCAGCTACCAGTACAACAAGCACAATCAAAGCAAGTACAGCAAATGCAGCAGGAATCAAAACAAACACAGTTGCAACCAAAATCAAAGCTATTACCTCATCTTCAGCCACAGCCATTACCATTAGTGCCAGAGCAACAGTCAAAACAACAGCAGCAGTCCTTGCAGCCAAAGCAACCACAACAAGAGAGGATACGACATGTACAGAATCAATCACCGCAGCCCTTCAGACCACCACAGCAACAACAACAACATCTCAAGCAGTTCAAACCACAACAGCAACTAACACAGCCACAGTCATCGAAACAGTCATCTCAGTCATCACTGCAGTCACTAACACAGCCACCTCATTCATCACCACAGTCACCAAGAAACCCACAACAACAACACTCACTCAGTCAACCTTCATCAAAGTCAGCAGAGCAGTCATCACCCCATTTACTGAAACAGTCACAACAACAATCAAACAATCCCCTAATTAATGCCACACAGTCATCCAGTACCCAAGTCCCATCTGCAGCTTCCCCCAGTCGAGAACATGGGTGGGTATGCCCAACATGTACCCTAGTAAACAGGTGGGCTCGGCCAGGGTGTGAAGCGTGTGCCACCGAGCGTCCGGGGGCAACCAGTCACCACAACGTCATCACCACATTGGAAAAGGTGGGTCATGGCCTCACATGTACCTCTTGTTCATTCATTTATTTATTATAAAGGGTCAGACATGCTTGCATGTGTGTGCCTTGATCAACTAATGGTGGCTTTCTATGTTGCTCAGTCTCTGGTTACCTCTCTATTCAGTCCCTTATCCCTGATGTCACACTCTATGACCTTGTCCCAGGTCTTTTTTGGTCTACATGTTGCAACCCTAACCACAACCTTCACACCTTTCACCCTCCACACCTAGTTGTCATCCTCCATCCTCTTCACATGCCCAAACCATTCCACTGTGTGAGATTAGCCTAAACTCATGGGTGGTGTGGAATGGGGGATTGGTGTTGTAGGTGGTGGTGCTGGAAGAGGGTGCCATTTCATGATGGCAGCAGTATAACCAGATGCCTCCTAATAATGCCATCACTATGTTGGAAAAGGTGGATTGTGAGCTTTTGTCCATTCCATGTGGAGGACATTGTTGTTGTTATGTCCTCAGGCTTATATGAACATGAATTGGGTGAACTACAGGCTGAAGTTGCCCATCTCCTCCAGTCCATCATCATTTTGGAGAATTAGGGGGAAGATGAGGGATATTTATATAACTAGGCAATGAAGATACTGCAAGGAACTGGTCACTTTTGCCCTAAATGTCTTAGTTAGCAGACCAACCCTGAGTTCTTGTACTCCTGATAGGCCCGTAAAGGATTGGCTGATAAATATGTAGGTGAATTGTTTCGTTTATGCTAAGAACTAATGCTTAGCTGCTAGATACATAGATAAAGAGTTTCTGTTTGTGTCGATTATCAATGCGTGTCTGTGTGTACTGCAGTCTGGTGGGTTGGGTGCAGTGGTGTCAGCGCTGGAGCGTCAAGGGTGTGTGTCCAACCAGGAGAGCTTTGAGTGTCGGGTGTGTTTCATGGACATGGCTGTCGGGGAGGGTGTTGTTCTGAGGGACTGCCTGCACACCTTCTGCAGGTATGGAACTTGTTTTAGCCCCTTTTATTCTGTTCTCCCTCTTTTATTTTTTTTTCTCTTGTGTTCCTTGCTCTCTCCTTTGGTCTGTTCTTCCTCCTTTGTTCCTTTCACCCTCCTATGTTCTGTTTTCCTTCATTCATCCATTTCTCCCTCCCATCTGCTCTTCCTTCTTTGTTCTGTTCATCTTCCCTTGTTCTGTTCTCCCTCCTTCATCTTGTTCTCTCTCTTATCTTTTGTTCTTCCTCCTTTGTTCTGTTCTCTTGTTCATGCCAAGGGACTGTCTAGACACTTTCTGCATGTATTCTCCTTGTCCTATATTCTTGCCAACTTACTAGTTTTTTTTTTTTTTTGTATCTTCATTAACAGTTTATATTTGTATATGTCACCAGTCATAGGAACCACCTTGCCTTAACCTCTTGAATATGAGTGACATCCTTTCTCATTTACTCTTGCTATTACAAAACAATTTCATTCAGCTTAGACAGTGACTCTTGTACATAAAAGGTTTATTAATGTTATGTCTCACACCTTCATTTTGAAAAGTCTGCTCCAAAGTTAAAAAAAACTTGCCAGGAAATGGCAAGTATACAGTAGGCGTGGAAAGTGTTGATGCCATCTTAAAAAAAGAAAACATTCTTGTGGTTAGCAAGGAGAAACAAATAAATTAACACTCACCATTGAATTTAGTATTTACTGGCACTCCCCTTCACCTTTATTATCTTCTTAAGGCGTCTGGGGAGACTGATGGCGTAGTTTTGCGGAACAGACGGACAAAAACTGCTCCATAGCTGCAGCCTCAAGTTTAGGCAAAGATGATGTGTCCATACTACGCAGCTGCCGCTTCATGTGCGCCCATAATTTCTCAATGGGATTGATATCTGGGCTGTTTCCGGGCCAGTCTCGAATAAAGGGAACCTCACAGTCTGTTAGCCACTGTTTCACTGACTTTGCAACATGTGCAGGGGCAGAATCTTGCATAAATACTCTTGCCTTGGTTTTATCAAAAGAGTCACTTAAAACATCACATAAGTGCTCCAAATAATTGTTCTGGTTCACTTTTTCATTTGCAGGTAGAATTACCAACCTACCAACCCTATAATATGTAAAGCAGCCCCAAGCCATGAGTGAGGCTGGGTATTTAACAAACTTGGAAGTGTACGTAGGATCCAGGGGGTCACTGCCTGGTTTGCGGTACACTCGTGATGAAGGGGTACCAGTGACAGTAAATGTTGACTCATCACTCCAAAGCACAGTTTTCCATTGCTCCTCACTCCAGGCAAGATATTTCTGACAAAAATTTACTCTCTTTTTCTTCTGAAGTGCAGTTAGCAGTGGTTTTTTACGAGCACAAAAACTCCTGTAGCCCAGATCGTCATGCAACAGCTGCTGCACACTTCTGACAGACACATCTGCCAGCAACTGTGGGTTCTTTTCTTTTAAATCCCGTGCTGTTAGCCTTGGATCCTTGCTAACTTGGCTTGAGATCAGCTGACGGGTCCTGAAGGTTGTCTTACGAGGTCTCCCAGGCTTGGGAAGTGGAGTGGGAGGAATGGCCTCCCCACTGCCCTTGAACCGCTTCACCAGCCTCTGCACTGTCCTCAGTCTAACACCATCTGATTTGCAATAAATGGGAGTTTGTGGCCAGCTTTGTATAAAGTAATCACTTCCACACGTTTGTCCTTGCTTGTGGTTACTTTAGGCATGATGAGAATGTGGTAGGTAACCAAATAACTGTGTTATTTGAGTCAAAACATGCCCTCGTGGTGCATCACACACAGAGACAATCCTCCTCCTGTGGCTGCCCAAACATTACTGAGCCTGCTCCTGTGGTGCCAAACCTATCAAGCAGGGTTGCCAGCTCCCGTTGAAAAAGCGTCAGCTCATTTCGCATCACTTGGGAGGGTAGTATTGACCCTACTTCACTTAACGCGAAAAAGAATGACGTCGGCAAAAAAAGTCAATACTTTCCGCGCCTACTGTATAGTTGTAAAAAATCACTGAGGTCAGTGGGTTAAGCTCATAGATTTTAAACTCAATTTTTTTTGTGTTAAATTAATGTATTTACATAATATTTATATTGCAGGGAGTGTTTAAGCAGTGCCATCAAATACTCTGACACAGCTGCAGTCAAATGTCCATACAGGGATGCACAGTACTCATGTGATTCAACACTGCAGGACAGGGAGATCAGAGATGTGAGTTATTACCTTGTCTAGACGGAGTCCGGCAAAGTATTGTTTTTGGTTGAGTTTCTTTGGTGGTAGGTGGGGACACACACCATCCACTCACATGATGTAGTGCTTCTTTAGGTGTCTGCCCTTTCCTTTCTTCCTTCCTTCCTCTTCTGTCTTTCTTTCCCTCATTCTTTCCTCTTCCATTTGCCTATGGGTGACTGCACTGAGTGACAAGCCAAATGATTTCCTGTACACCAGGAAACAATTTACTATGCTGGCTGGTAACCATATAACCAAATTATGGCACCTGGTAGTTTAGTGAGTAATTACGGCACTCCAATCAGATTGTGCCTGTGTAGGTTTATATCCGAGGGGTGGTTGGGGTTTATTGCTCACATGATGCCACTCAGAGATGAGTGAGGCTGGTCACTCTCATCTTCAATGTCAGGACCAACTTGCCTAGCCCTGGGCTTCTACGCTTCTCATGGGGCAGCGTAGGATTGGATGATGGATGGATTCTTTGTTTCTTTGTTCGTTAGCAACATTACGGAAAAACAGCCAGATGAAATTACATGAAACTTTCAGGCTATGTGGGCACTGGTCCCAAAGGAAAGTGATTCAATTTTGGAGGCAATCGAGTGACCCTGAAAGGTCAAAATCAAGGTCACAGATTTTCAGAGGGCTATAACTTGAAACTGGTTGAAGATAGAGATATTTACAATTATCATCATAAAGGAACTCCCATATTGGCATTCATTTGGCACCAAGACCTTTGACCTTGAGTGACCTTGAAAAGTCAAGCTCAGGGTTATGGGTACTTAGGTGGCTATGACTCCAAACAGATTGCAGATAGATATTTACTATTAACAACATATAGGGAGTCCCAGATGGTCTTTTAATTGGTACCATGACCTTTGACCTTAAGCGACCTTGAAAGGTCCAGCTCAAGGTCATGGATATTCAGGGGGCTCTAACTCAAAACTGGTTGAAGATAGGGATACAGTATTTACTATTGTCAAGATATTGGAAACTTCATATGGGCTTTCATTTGGCACCATGACCTTTGAACCTGAGTGATCTTGATATGTCAAACGCAAGAGCACAGATTTTCAAATGGCTATAACTTGAAAACGGATGAAAATATCTGCTTTCAGGCAACATTTGTTGTGCCTGGCATCACTTGTTATATTATTATTTTTTTTTTTTCCAATCGTATCAGATAAAACCAGATGATGCCATGCCTCCACCTAACCCCTTCAGCAGCGACTTTTGCTAAAATTAAGCTCAGGGAGTTGTATATATCCTTCATTAACTGTTTCACTACTAAGCCCCTCTCCTGTGCTGAATAAAATTGTCTGGAAGTACAGGTAGCAAGAATAAATAATAATTACATCACTGGACTGAAAGGATCAAGAAATCCCTTTACTGAATTTGAGCATGGTACAGGTGATGTTTTCAGTGGACTGGAAGCCAAAGCAAGTGTCAGACCCAGATAATTACTTTCTAAGTTGCTGGACATTGTTGGGAAGAAAGAATTCTCAGATGTGTAATAAGATTTGTAAGAAAGTGAGAGGCACAGCTTTGACATTGACTCCATTTACTTGTTACTGAAATTCCTGCCTAAGAGTGATGGCAAGTAACTCTGTGACTGAGTACCAGTGTTTGTGGCCATTTCACCATCATCATTTTATGGCAGAAATCTGGCTGTGTAAGTTGGATCCTGCTACGGATTTTTAGTTGGTTATGTTGGGGGCATTGTTGTTAAGGGAGATGCATGATGTGAGTCTTGTGTGGTGCATAAGGTAGCAATACAGTGAGGTCAGAGTGGGTTATTGGTAAGTTGTATGTGGTGGTGTGTGAGTGAGATGTATGAAGTGTGTTGTGGTGCTTGAGACTGCATTACAGTGTGAAGGCTGAGTGTGTTGTGAAAGTGAGGTGCTAATTGTGTGTGTGAGAATGAGGTGCATGAGGTGAGTATGTGTGTTTTTGTATCGGGGGTTGCATTGCAGTGAGGACAGAGTGGATTGTTTGAATTAGTACTGAAATAGAGGATGGTAGCCACTTTATGTCCTACCTAAGATATGAACTGGTCAGTGGCTTTGGTCCCTGGTTCCCCATTGCAATATAGTAAAAGCCTTCCAATCCAACCACCAATAATCCAAATATCCTAATACTCTGAATTATTGAAGGTGAAATTTTTCACATTTTTCTGGGCTTTATCTAAGGATTTATCTGGCTCGGACTTGCTCTTGGACTTGGATGTAGATGAACACTTGCCTGCAACTATTCATCTACACTTCTGTGCATTTCCAGTGAATAAATTAATAATCCATATCATTTTAAGTGTTTACTTAATAATCATGAACATACTTCTAATGTTTTCAAAGGTCCCTCCCAATAGTACGAAAGACCCTTAATCCCTTGCATTTGGGATAACAGGACTTTTACTGTATTATGTAATCCAGTTGAAAGGATGTAGCTAAAAATTTCCACATGAGATAGGAGTAAATAACTGAATGAGTTGTTTACCTGGTTCTCTCCACACAACAGCTGGTGACGCAGGAGGAGTACGAGCATCACTTAAGGAAATCAGTGAAGCAGGCGGAGGGTGCCATGACCAATGTGTTTCATTGCAAGACACCGGACTGCCCCGGGTTCTGCCAGTACGAGGACAGTGTCAACATCTTCCCTTGTAATGTCTGCGGCCATGTCAACTGTCTTACATGTCGGGTATGTTACCTCCTTTATGTGTAAAGAAGTAGGCATGTAGGTAGAAAAGTAGGACAGAATGACATGAATATAGACACAGAAATTTTGATTACATTGTGGCATTGGTGTGTGTTTGAAAGTGTTCATCATCATCATCTGGACCTCCTTTCCCACCCTAGGGCAGGGTGAGGAGTAACGTCCAGACAGCCCAAATTTGCCCAATCCAATGGGACATGCTTCCATTCACTCATCATTCAAGCCCCAAAATCCTGGCTGTATCGGATATGCCAAAAACATTCACCACTTTTTGTAGCTTCACATAAACATATCTGGTAGAGTCAATCCGGACACTTCCACGTTAAAAGGGGTGCCAAAATCCCTGATCATGTACTTCTTCTCACAACATTCATCCAGCAACTTGATCTCTTGTCAGTTCCCTAGCCTCACTGACTTCCAAGCCTCTCTTCCTCACACACTCATCCACCATATCTCTCCACCCTCTCCTTGGCCTACCTCGCCTCCTCCCTCCTTCAGATTCGCTCAGATATATCTTTTTCACCACTCCATTGATATCCATTCTCTCCACATGACCATACCATCTCAGTACACTCTCTTGATTCTGGCTGACTTCCTCGCTCCACATCTTTCACGAATCAAATTATTTTGTATCCTATCCACCCTCTGAACGCATCATACATTTCTCAGCAGTCCCATCTCCACTGCTCTTACTCTTGACTTTTCATTTTCCTGCCACACCATAGTCTCACATCCATATGTTAAAGTTGGCACTAACACTTTCATGTAAGCCTTGTGCATCTGCAACACTCAAGCCTCTGTTTCTTATCAAGGCCTTCACTGCACCAGGTACTTTTCTTCCTTGTGTCACTCGACTTTCAACTTCTTTTGCACATTTTCCTCTCTTTTCTATCACTGTACCCAGGTATTTGAACTCTTTCACCAATTCCAGTCTCTCTTCATTCACTGTGACATCGCACTGGGAGTCACCTTCTCTCTCAATAACCATCACTTTACTTTCTTCTGCATTCACTCTCAGGGCACGAGGCTCACAGACATCAGCAAAACTCTGCACTAGTCTACCAAGTTCTTGTCCGGTATTTGCAAGCAATACAACATCATCAGCATACAACAAATTTGAGATATTCCATCCATCACCATTCATTACCATCCCCATCCCTCTCTCCATTACTCATGTTTTTACTTCTCTCATCACCCCATCCATATATATATTGAACAACCATGGGGACATCACACAACCTTGCCGCACACCCACAGCAATCGTGAACCATTCACTTAGATGCACATTGACCCTTACATTTGCTTCACTACCATCATAAAAACTCTTGATGGCACCTAGCAGCTACCATCTACACCATACATGCGCAGAACTTTCCACAATCCCTCTCTGTCTACTTTTTCATATGCTTTTTCCAGATCCATGAATGTCATAAACACCGTATGGTCCTTCACAAGCCTTCTCTGCTATCTGTCTCACTGCAAATATTTGATCCACACATCCTCTGCCACTCCTAAAGCCACCCTGTTCATCAGTCACTAGGACTTCTGATATCTCTCTTACTTTCTCTATAATAATTCTTCCATATACCTTTCCTACCACACTCAATAAACGTATGCCACGATAATTCTTGCACTCACTTCACTCACCTTTATTTTTGTACAGGGGTACAATCACAGCCTTTTTCCAGAGTCACAGTTTCACTCATCCATGCCTTCTTACATATCTCCAACAAGCACTTCATTCCACTCTTTCCACTACACTTAATCATCTCTGCATACACCTCATCAACCCCATCTGCTTTCCCATTTTTCAGCCGCATCCCAACACTCTTCACCTGTGCAAGTGTCACGTCTCCTGGCACTGCATTCCTTCTCTGCACATCCCCAAAACCATTCAGGTTTCCAGCCACTCTGCTCTTTCTGTTCCCATTCATCAGGCTTTCAAAATATTCTTTCCATCTGGTCCATACTCCATCCTCTTGGGTTATAAATCTACCACCTTCATCCTTCACACCATCACATTTCTTTTCATTTTCACTTCTACATTTCTGCACCTCTTTCCAGAATAATTTCCTATCTTCAGAGTAGCTTGCATTCATTTTTCTTCCTAGATCATCATTTACCTTCCTCTTTTTCCTCTTCACCAGTCTTTTTACATGCTTCTTGCTCTCAATATATTGAAAGTGTTAAGAGGAATATTTTGAGATTTGTCAGTGTGGAAAGGATGTAGAATGAAAGACTGACTGGAAGACTGAATGTTAGTGAGGTGGAGGGGGAGATGTGGAGGGAGAGACCAAGGATGAGACTGAGAGATTGAGTGGAGAGAGAGAGATATAAGAGAGGGGGGTCTGAATTGGAAGGAGGGCAAAAAATGGCAGAGGAGAAGGCGACATGGAGCTGGTTTGTTTTTGGCCACCCCTTATGGGATTAAGGTGTCTGGCAATAGATGGATAGATAGATAGATGATTTTATGAGTATGAGTTAGGCAAAGTGCAACAGTAAAGTTAAAGTGTTTTGTTTTTGCAGGAGCAACATGAGGGTAAGAGCTGCCAGGAATACCAAGATGACCTAGCCAGCAAGGTGGACGAAGCTGCCATGAAGACCAAGAAGTTCTTTGACGTTAGTACATGGAATTTGTTGTGGTTCCCATGGTGCCATCTACAAATAATGCAAGTTTGGGATGTATTCCAAAATATCCTGTTGGCACTTGTCTGTCCTCATGAAATACTTAACTAATGCCTCACAGTTATAGTCAGCCAGTTATGTGATTACATATATATGTAATGGCTGTAATGGCTTTGGTTAGTATGTCATTCTATCATTTTTTTCTGACCCTGAACCTACCTCACCCCTCCCCTCCTTGGGATGGGAAAGATCTAGATGATGAAGGATAATGATGATGATGAATGTCTGTACCAAGTGCTGAAGAGGGATGCCTTCATGTGGTGGCACTGATATAACTGGGGAGCCCTCCTGTTAGGTATGCAGTATAAACATCTTTCAGTCCCTTTCCTATTCCCTGAAAGGATAATGGTGGACTGCAGGAGAGGGCATCTTTAGCATATAGTCCAGTTTGTTCATATCCAAATGAACCTTGGGTCACAGCATCCATGAAAATAATTCCACTTTTTCCAGGATATGATCCGTCGTGGTGATGGTCTGCCATGCCCCAGCTGCTCGGTGATGCTGGTGCGCAAGTGGGGGTGTGATTGGATGCGCTGCCCCATGTGTAGGACCGAGATATGTTGGGTCACCAGGGGACCGAGATGGGGGCCAGGGGTGAGTATTGGGTGTATGTTTATTCAGCCCTTCCTTATAAACAGAGAGAGACAGACAGAGTCAGAGTCATACATTTTGTGCACATTTCCACCATCTTCATTGGAATGTTTCTTTAATGATAACCTGATGCTTTATAACCTGTACTATACAGTCAGGTCCCACTATTTGCAGGGGTTATGTGCCAGAACATCCTGTGAATGTTAAATTCTGTGAATAGCCCAAACCTACCAGAGAAGTCACTGATTTCAATGTTTTAACCATTTTTGTTACCTACAAACCCACTTTAACACTTATAAATGCATTTTATGGCACATTAATATTTATCCAAAAGACAGTACTGGATGATACACAAGCCTTTCTGGATAGAGTATACAGTACTGTACTCACCAAGCAATGATGGAGATGAACGGCAACAGGGTCATTGCACAGTTTAACTGTATAGAACAATTTTTCTCACAGAAAACTCGCAAAAAAATCACTTATGAATCACTAGGAACAGCTGATGCTGTGGGAAAAACAGGAAATATCGTGAATTAACTTCACACACAAATAGTGGGGGTTGACTGTATATCGTTTTGCAGTTTGTTTTATTGTAATGAATCAGAATGGGGCTGGCCCCCCCTTTTTTTTTTCTTTCTTTCCTTTTGTTTTATTTCTCCCTGTTATTTCTTCTTAGGGTCCAGGAGATGTGTCTGGCGGGTGTAAGTGTGGGATCCGAGGCCAGAAGTGTCATCCAAAGTGCACCTATTGCCATTGACCAAATCCATCCACTTCTGCAGGTGTGTACATTGTAGTATATTCCAGTGGCCATGCTGTTGAATACTGTGCTGTAGGTAGCAGATGAACCTTGAAAGACAAATTTCTTGTAATTTTACTGTGGACTTAGTTGAAAAAATACTGTAATAAATGGCAGCTTTTGAGGGCTGGGAGTTAAAAAATACTGTAAATAATGGCAACTTTTGAGGGTTGGGCATTCTTATTTAATCACCATCATTTTTAAAAACTAATTAACAACTTTTAACCCCTTCTTTACTGACCCCTCCCCTCAATGTAAACACTAGGTTCACCCCCCATACCAACCTGACAGCTCCCCCTCCTGTAGTGTGAGGGGTAGTGTGTTTTTTGTGCCATGTCCAAACTATTCACTCTTTGTGATTTATTTGTATACTGATGATCACATAAACCCAGCATGATGTTGCTACTTTTAAAAAATGATTATAAAATAACTCATTATATAAGTTTACATGTCTTATGCTGAAGTATTGATACCCAGGTAACTTCTGTAAAAATTGACTTGAAAAAAAAGTCATGCACAGATGGTTGGCTTATTTACTTACCTTGTAAGTTGAGTATGAAGTGTGTGGACACTTGTGACAGTGATGGGGACCTTGACCCACTTGTTCCCTAGAGTGTGGCATCACCAGGCTCAGTTCTAATTTCCTCCTTCACCTCACTCACATCAACCTCGCTATCTTTTGAGGATAATAGTCATCATCACTGTCATCTACTGACACATTAGACACTGTTGCATCATCTGATACATCTAAATAAGTATCCTCATGAGGAATAAATTTATCACTATCGGAATCCACCAGAGACACCATGAGAGAAAAATATCCTGTACACCCTCCCTCGTGGTCAAGTGCTTGGTAAATGGCTTTCTCAGGCAGGCCAAGAGGTGTAAATTTTGCCGTATGTCAGCGGAAAGTATAGTACGATATCTGTAATAGAAATTACAAATAAAATAATGATTGGTCTAAAAGAGGGTACATCACAGATGAGTGAACAAGCCATTGCCACCGCAACTCAGTCATGACGTATCTTATGTCAGAATTTGTCAGAACTTCGTCACAGTCTTTGTTGTCAAAACACAGAATGTTTCTGTCATGAGGTCCTCAGAAACAGCCTTACTGGGCAACCCTAAGGTCTATATGCTGCCATTCATTAGAGGGTGTACCAGCATACAACGGTTGTGGTTCCAGTGTCACACAGGTGTTTACAAGCGATGTACAGGGGTACATCAAAACACATTTCTGGTAAAGAAGGGGTTAACAACAGTCTGTCTATCTGTCTGTCTACCTATTTATCTATCCATCAGTCTATAGCCAGACACCTTAATCCCGTAAAGAGTAGCCACAAACAAACCGTCTCCATGTCACAATGTCCCCTGCCATTTTGCTGTCTTCCTTCCAACTCACACCCTCCTCTCTCATATACCTCTCCATGCCAGCTAATTAATATAAATTTCTTCTATCAGGGTGGGACAGACATCAGGCAGCTACAACAGGGGCTTCTCAGGTCACAGCCGTGCCAGACCAAACCAGTGCTTGTGTGTCGCACCACTGGATGACACAGAATATCTGACATTATTGTTTTTAAATTATTAATCTTGTCTCTACATTTGACATTTACTTGTTAAAATTCTTGCTTTTGGCATATGATTTTATTTGACTTAGTCCGTGTGGATGCATACTGTTCGCTATATTTGCAAGGTGGAGCCAGGATTCCAAAGACGTGAATGATATGTGAATGATTCTTTGCTCCATTTACTGGTCATGCTCTTGATAATTCTCTCACATTTATCCATTCACTTTCTTCATTTCAGTCATGCCTCATGCCATCCTTATGTAGGAGGAAGACTTAGGATGATGATTATGATGTTGATAATGACAGATCTCTTACAGTGAAAAGATAATTTCAAACTCCATCACTTTAAGAGATACCATAATGATAATAAAAGTGCTGGGTTTTCCTTTATAATTACAAGAATTTTGACATCATACCTGTACAATACAAACCTTTGCATATGTGTCAACAGCTGAACTCAATAATTATCCATTTGAATACCTCTGCCATAAGTAAAAGAAAATCATGTGGCAGTAGCAAGAATGCAATGGGAAGACGTCATCAACATACTACATGGGTTTAAATGATGGTATGTTTTCTATGGTTTGCTGCCTTACAGGAACTCTGGAGAAAAATGGCACATCCTGCGGGAATATCCATTACAGTTATTTTTGTATTAATCACCAGTGTTCCATGCAGTAACAGAATGAGTTTCATAAGTAATCTTTTCATGCTTGTGTCAGTGTTTGGACCCCAGACCTTTTTTTATTTAATTTTTTAATTTTTATTTTTTTTTTTATTTTTTTGTCATGGAAAGTGATGGAGAGAGACACTTTCACCAAATATCCCTCTACTGCTTCCTTCTTTGTCTTATCTTAAATGAAGATGGCACACAGAAGGATGATGGCAACTTCAGCCTGCAGTCCACTGGGTTCATGTTTTTTGTGAACCTGGGGTTAACAAAACAACTACTACTACTGTTTGTCATGCATTGGAATTATATTTATATTTTTGACTTGGAAGTAAATGATTTGCTGAATCATGTGATATAATATTGAAGCTGATAGAGCAACTTTTTGGTGCAAAAATTAGTGCTTAAGTAAAAAAAAAAATAATAATAAAATAAGAAGCCTCAGTTGGTTGTGCACACCATGGATGAACATGAAATGGCTCAGGATTGAAATATTGACATAAGTGTGAAAAAGTTCACCAGCTGCCGGTTAACTATTCACCCATATAATTACTGAACACTACAGATGCAACTGCTGTCCCATCCTCCTCAGTTAATTCTAGCTTCCCCCATCATCTTTTCCTCCCTCCTCTTATTACCAATTATCATTACATGGGTGCTGGAGAGGGATAGCTTCATCTGATTGCAATGATTAACCAGGCAACTCCACTGACTGGTGATACAAACATCCCCCCATCTCCCTTCCTATCCCTCAGGGTAAAGTTACCCCTCAGGAGAGGGCCAGCCTCACCCTGCAGTCCAATGGGTTCACATTCAGGTGAACTTAGGGCTACAGTATCATTAAACTCATCAGACATCATGCTGCATAAAGTGGTGTGATAAATTACGTACATGTTAACTACACTACCCTTCTGATCTTTTGACTGATATAAGTCTTTTGTCTGGATGATTATATAATACAAACTCTCAAATCCAAAACTCTGATGTCTTGAACCCTCTGCTTTCAAAATATTTTTTCATGCAGTTGGGGGTTGTTGTTAGAACTGTCTTTTCACAGTGAATGCATATTCAGTCATTATTATTATTATTATTATTATTGTGGATACATATATAAACAGATAAGTTGATAATGCAGGGTACTTTGTTGTATTTCTCTTTATGGTATTGGGGGCTGTTTAGTACATGATTTTTCTCACTCATTTGCCATCATGATTCTACATTCCAAAATTTTCCACTTTCTGGAAGGCCTGTGGATTCGAGCATTGTGAATTTGAGAGTTTGTACTGTATTTAAAACATCCAGTGATAAAGAGAGACAGAGAGACTGTTAGATTGTGCCATAGTCAACCTCTTCAGTCTGGAAATGTCTGTAAAGCTGAAAACAGTTACTTTGTCCAGTGTTATTGTATCATATCATGTTGTTTATGAAGGCTCTAACATTCATGTATGCGTTAGCCTTGGTCACCTAATGATGGCTCTACATGCTACTCAGTATCAGGCAGCCTCCCTATTCAGTCTTTTATCCCTGAATAAAATTAAAGGATATCCTCAGACTGAAGGTATTAATGAAGACTTTTTCACTGCTGCACCATGGCTCACTTATCTAACAGTGTATAACTAATGGATCTGATCTTGATTCTCATGTGTAACTTGACTAATCCCTACAACAAAACACTAAAAAATTCCTGATGCAGAAACACAATAGGGGTGGTGAGCCTTTCAAGAGGTTCATGGCCTCTTCTAGTTATTATTCATCATTCATTTATTTGTTTATTTTTTTGTACATGTTATAAGAAGGGAAATGTTGTACAGAGTCATGTCAGGTGTGTCTATGAATGATCATTTGACAAGCAGAATTGATGTGAATACTTTGTGTGGTTGTATGCTGTTATTCAGGCTGTCATTACTTTAAAGTTAATTTGCCAGTTTACCCAATTTACACTACCAGTTGTATGGAAGAAGATGATGATGATAATGTAAAAATCCTCAGAGAAGTACAGCAGTGATCAGACAATCGTTGTATTGGACAGAAGAGGTATGGGGCTGCATTCTCAATGACATAGGAGATATTATAAGTTTGTCTAATTATCCCTTTGTATGCTACTGTTGCAAACTCTGCCAGTATTGAAAGATCTAAATAATCTACCAGAGAGTATCAGTTTAGTATGTAAAATACGTAATTTCACTAAAGAAGTGCTATGAAGTCTTGTCATTGAGAACAAGGCTAATGAAGTTTCCTCTAGGTTGATAGAACTTCATTTGATGTGATAGCTGAGTGTGTGTGTGTGTGTGTGTGTGTGTGTGTGTGTGTGTGTGTGTGTGTGGTGGAAGTAATAAGCAATCATGGTTGCTCCTCTGTTTATGAACTTTCATATTATAAACTTGAAGATTCTTTTTTTTTTTTCTCAGAAATACTGCATTTATTCATTTTTCTTTTTTAATGACATCTACAGAATACTGTATCCTGTGTTTAATAATACTTAATGACTATGGTATTAATTTTTATATTTACTTGAGGAAGTTAGCACAACAGTGGTATTTCAGTTCTTACCTGTGAAAATGTTCACCTTATAGCAGTGACATTTCTGTTTCTGCCTGTGTTCATAAGGTTTACCATTGATTTGTGAGTATTTGGCCAAGAGTGTAAGTGAGTTTTGGCTTACAAACTATACATGATACAGACCAACTCGTGGAACCAATTAAGCTAATAAGCAGGGGAGCAACTACACTCAACTCTGATGCTCCATTTGTGAGAAGGTGACCAGGTGTTATTGATAGTGTTTACACATTTAGGGAGTATTTTGTACAGATAGGAGAGTTTATCATTCAGCTGTAGTAAACCATTTTCTACATTTTTACTTTTGCACTTGGTACTTACACTGCCTTCTAATATGTGTGGCTCACAATGTGTGTGTTTACGTTAGGAAATGTTTATGCTCAAGATCTTGTTGTACACCGAGACCAAGCAGCACTGCCACTGGGGTTCATGGGGCTTGGTATCTTATGAACTATAGTCAGTTTATTTTTACCTGATGGAACTTGGCTACTCCCACAACTTGAATGGTAAATCATGGTTGACTAAAATAAGGTAGAAATGAATCTTATGTTGTACTAGTCATATCAATCCTCCATCTAACTATACTTGGCCATCAAGTGAGCTGAAAGGGGTTAGGGATCTTTGTCAGGTTAGAGCAGTTTCACACTAGTAACCAACCAGTCCCATAGTACCTCTTCAAAATGTATGAGCTCCTCTCATTTCCTAGTCTTTCTTGCTAGAATTGGTCTTAGGTGCAACAAGGAACTGATCATTTTTTTCTTGTGGCTCAGTGTATTCAAGCCATAAGTAGAGTTTGTCTAAAGTGGCAGAGTTGGCTGGCCTCTCATGCAGCACAGTACTTCAGGGTCTTGAGTGTTTACTGGACTTGGTGACCTAATGAATGTTTGTCAAGGCAGTCTCTCTTGCGGGTATGGCCTGGGTGACAGTTTAACACCTTCAGCATGGGTATATAATTTTAAATCGACTCTAGCTATTTTCAGACAGTATTGGTGCTAGGGAGAGATCCCTTCATTTGGTGGTACTGATATAATTGAGCTGCCCCACTATCTAGTTATACAAACATCTCACAGTTCCCTCCCTATCCTCCAAAAGAAGGATGGCAAGCTGCAAGAGGAGTGCAGTTTCAGGTTTCAGTGCACTAGGATCACATCCAGATGAACCTAGGATTGCAGCTACTGTTGCTACTCCAGAACAGTAATTATATTCAGCTCATGATAGACATCATAATACAAAGGAATACTGTAAGGGAGCTTCTTTATAATTCCATCACTACTAGATGTTTCTCCTGCCTTAATACTTACAGGTAATTGTCTGAAAAGAGTGAGAATAAAATAAAAATGATGTACTTAAGCTGAAGGGTGTAATTATGACTTATGCTTATATGTAGTGTATAGTGAAGAAATGAGTGTAGATATTAATAGTTATCTCAAGCAAATCAAAGTTTATATATAATTCTGTGTGAAAGTTCCAGTAGGTTTCAGAATCTCTAATAGGAATTGATTACAGTATAGTGTTAT
The DNA here is from genome assembly GCA_018397915.1 of Birgus latro. Classification (NCBI taxonomy): domain Eukaryota; kingdom Metazoa; phylum Arthropoda; class Malacostraca; order Decapoda; family Coenobitidae; genus Birgus; species Birgus latro. Next base: position 160,143 of record JAGKTI010000123.1, read on the forward strand.
GCAGATATTAATTACCTTTATCAAGGTGTGTGTAAAGTGTTACCAGAATATTCTTTATACCAAACATTATATATATATTTGAAGATACCAGCCAGTCCCAGTAATGCTTCCATCAGGGAGTAGGGACCTGAGGCTAGACTACCATAATCTGGAACAGTTAAAGGTATGGTAGCAATGAGGGAGTTCATGTGAGACTGTGTGGTGGTGACTGCCCCAAGAGAGAGAGTGAGAGAGAGAGAGGCGTTCATTTATTGTATGATCAAGATTAACACAAGTTTGTCTCCAATTATAACCTGTGATAATAGTTACTGACTAGTTCAGTGTTAATGTGTATATGATCTGGTTTTAGTTTGTAATGTCTCTAGTCCACAGCACCTGACTTGTGTGACACATTCTGGCATTTGTGATGAACAGGAGCTGAATGAGAGAAAATGGAAAATAGAAAATTAAGAATAGTACCATAATACATAAGAAAATATGGAGGGAAAAATACTGAAATTACTAAATACATGAGAAAAACTAGAGGAGGAGGAGAATAACCGAAACAATAATTGGGTGAGAAAAATGGAAGAAAAAAGACGAGAAATACTAAATACGGTACACTGAATGAAAGTGAAAAATTGTTAAAATGAAAATACAAAGCATTGTAATGAATAGAGAAAGTGTTAAAATAGAGGGAAGGAAATACTGAAGAGAAGATGAGAAAAGACATAAAAGTACAGAAGTGAAAGAGTGAAATACTGAAATGAATGATAAAATACAGAACCAAATACAGACAAGATGCTCAAATGAAACAGTGAATGCAGGTGAGAAAATGTTGAAATGAAATACTGAAGGAAAGTGGGAAAAATTATATCCATACTTTTAAGAACTTGAATGTTTATACACCCAACCCTCGGCTATCGCGCGTTCCGCTATAGTGTTTTACTGCTATCAGGCATGTATAAAAAGCCTACCCAAATTCCTTTATCATGCACTAAATGCCTGCTATCACGCACCAGCCTTGTGGATCGAGTGAAAAAAAGTTTGGCCAAGTGGACGTATCAGCTGACCAACCAAAACATTCAAGATGGTGGAGGATGCTACTCAAGCAGTGATTGAAGAAGTTCATTTAATAAAGTCTGTATGCTCAAGTGTGAATAAAACTCCACTATAATACATTAATAACCACTTTTATATACGTGATGATGATGATGGGAAGCCTTATACTTCGTCTTGGCTAAGCGATAGGTGCTTTGTCACCAACACTTTCATAGCAGTTTTACAAACAAACCTATAAGCTAGTCACTACAGTATACCCAAAGACTCTTAAATGTTTCATTACTTAACACAACGAATTTGTTGAAGTTCAACCTCCTCACAGAAGTGAGAAAAGTCCACAGTTGGAGCACTTGCAGTACACAGCTGAAGTGGCCGCCATCTTCTTTATTTATAAACAGTGGAGCACGCCAATAAAGTCTGTACAGGATGCTCATTTTTTTACTATAATATGTTATGTGGTACAAAATGGGTATCTTAGGGGTAAATATCGAGGTCATGGCACCAATTAGAATGATTACCACAAGTTCTTCACTTTGGTTATCGTGTTTTTGGCTGTAGCGCAGCCATGGCGGCACCAGTTAGGAGTGATAGCCAAGGGTGGGGTGTATTATGTTTTTAATGTTAATCAGTGTAGTATCTCTTCTTATCATCTTAATATTTGATATGATCCTGATATTATTATTATTATCATCACCTCATCCTAGGATGAGAAAAGAGGTCTGGATGATAATGAAATCACTATTACTATTATTTTTGTTAACTAAGTGTACAGAGGTCTAACAGTGGCACTTACCCTGTATGCAGCTCATTGTGTCGTAATCATTGATGGAGATATTACCTACTGGTACATCTCATACTGTTTGGTGCTTCATAAAAATTATACTCACCTCCTTTGCTACAAGCTATTCTAGCAGAGAAAAGGGGAGCAAATTATGGTGCCAAAAATCCTAGTCATAATTATAGATCTGAGAGGAAGTCAATAGTGAAATATTAAGGATGATAGTGTGTACAGTCTGTCAAAAAAGTATTGTGCAGGAAGGGTACAATGATATCTAGAATGATCAGTGCAGCTTTTGAAATCCCAGAAAAATTAACCATTCACTCTCTGAATGTGCATACAGTAACCAATTATCGCAAGCAAGCAGCATGTGGCATCTTTATGAAAGTAGGTTTACCAGCATTGGCAAAAATCATCACACATTCTCCAGTAGCTGTTGTCAGATTGTTTCAAGCAAAATGTACAGATACTGTATTTTTTTGATCAACAGTATATACTTAGGTAATACTTTAATTTATCCAGTGAATTGGGTGTAATACTCTGTGATGAAGTCAGTATGGAAATATTTAATTAATAGTTTGCAGATAGGAAATTATAGTCCTGTACTGCCATGAATCCTTAGGTGATGTACTGAGTATGGTATTTTCCTCATTTAGTCTTGTTGGAGAGGGATGCCTTCACGTTGTGGCACTCATATAACCAGTTGGTTCCACTGCCTGGTTGTACAAGTATCCTTCAGCATTTTTCTGGAAGGATTAACAGATACTGATTTTAACTTCTTCAGGGTGTTGGTGGAGAGGGACACTTTGCCTTTATAACCAGTTGGCCTCACTGGCTGGTTATAGAAATGTACCTCAACTCCCTCCTGCTCCCCCCAAAATGAAGGTGGTGGACAGCAGGAGCTAGAATGGTAACTTCAGTCTGCAGTCCACTGGGTTCACATTTAGATGAGTCAGGGGTTGCAACTACTACTACTACAACTATTTAGTGTTGTTACCTTTAGATGATTTTAGTCATCTTAGGGGAGACATTGTGTTCTGAAAGAGCCAATGGAAGTTATATTTAAACAACCATTGCAGAAACCCTCTCCTGAGCTTAATAAAACTATCTGAAATTAGCAAGAACAAATGAATGTCATATGATTGAAGAAATAAAAAAATAAATAAATAAAACTTATCATAATGAGCTAATAAATTCCCTCCATGAGGCAAGTTCATCCTGCTACGAATGTGTATGACAGTTCAGGACTCCATTTTGTACATAGGTTTTATTATATACAGAGTCAGTATTTGACAATGTGGTAATGCTCTTGTGGTGCTAAATAAACTTAATTAATTCAGGAATCTTTTTTTTACATTTAGAAAAGCATCCCTGTACATAAGCTGGCCAACAGTTGGTGTGTGAAACCAGCTGCTGCCTCACATTTGAAAGATGCACTCATGTTATTCACTACAACTGGTTCCCTGCACAGTGTATGTACTGTACTGTACTTGTAAGACAGTGTCACAGAACCAGTTGCTTATGTGTGATCTGCTTGGCCAGACAGACTAGGGTTAAGCAACAACAATAATTACAGTAATAAGACAAGTTTATTTTACATAATAAAAGTGAGTTTCAGCTCACCTGTAAATGCTTATTGAGAGACATGATCATGAATTCAACTGGACAATTACATAAATGTCCCTTAACTCTGTATCCCACCAAAAGGGGATGGTGGACTGCAGAAGGGCAGCTTCAGCCTGTAGTCTATCGATTCACATCCAGAGGAGCCTGAGACAATAATAACAATTCTTTTTCCATCACTGACAGGTACTACCATTCTCCCACCCATTATACCAACTGCTGATTGTTCCTAGGGGTCAAGTTCTAAATAGCATTCCCCATCTACCTTATGTACACTCTCATAGTCAGTCTCTTGTTCTTCATTCTCATATATCATAATGTACAGTTAAACAATTGCAATTTTATGCATCCTCATGACCAGTAAGCTTTTGCATAAACTGTTTCTTCTGGTGGTGGAAGGCAGAGAAGGGGTAGGCAGGCAGACTGGTGAAAAGCCGATAAACTAAGAGAAGCTGCTCCTGGCTTAGTTCACGGGGATGGCCGAACACGTGAGCTCCATACTGCAGGAAGAAAATATTTTTGTCATATATTATCATTTCCATCATCGTCATCATCATCATGATTAAAATTATCCATCATCATCATGATTAAAATTATCCAACATCATCATCATCATCATCATCATTATTAGCTATAATCAACCATCATTATCATCACATTCTATCCCACCAGGTTCAGGGAACCTTTCAAGTAACCCCAGTGCTGAAGAGGGATGCCTTTGGTGGCATCGTAGTTATACAAATGTCCATCAACTATTTCCCTATCCCCCCAAAAGAGGATGGTGGGTTCCAGATGAGCCATAACAACAACCACCTCAACCCATCCTTTTAGGTCCCTCCACTTAATCCTCAGTCCCTCTCTCCTCTTCCACCTCACACCATCCTCATTCATATACCTCTCCTCATCATACCTTCACCTCATCTTCTGTCTCCCCCTCCACTTCACTTACATACACTCTCCTAGCCAGTCACTCAGTCTGCACTCTTTCCACATGGCCAAGCTCACCACTCACCTTAATAAAATCAGGTCCACAATCGGGTATCCATCGCTCCAGGGTGGTAATCAGTGTTTCATCCTGTTTACTCAGCAGCAGCTTGCGTATGAAGTAATGGAAACCCTCAAACTCGTCCTGTCCTACCTGATGATATAAAACACATGCGAGCTTTAGTCACATATGGTGTTGGATTTTCCCCTATTCCCTCAAAGGAGGATGGCTGCCTCAAAGAGGACAATTTCAGTCTGCAGTCCACTGGGTCCATGTTCCAGATGAACCTGGGGCTACAATACCAACAACATTAACAACAACTACTGCTACTACTACTGTTACTGCTACTACTACTATTACTACAGTACTGGATGCCTTCACATGGTAGCACTGATACAGCTCCTTGTCCAGTTATACAATCATCTCTCAGCTCACTTCCTACCCCTGAAAGGAGGAATGTGGATTGCCAGACAGGAGTAACTTCATCCTGCAGTTTGCCAGCTTCACATTACAGACAAACCTGGAGCTACATTTACTACTAACACATTCATATACAGTACAGTTAGTTTTACAGGTTGGTCAGTCAATAGTTCATTTACATATTACATGTCAAATGGAAGAACTCTCCTGGTTCCCACATAATCCTTCATACGTACCCCTTTCTCCCCTCTCCAACTTCCTCATCCCTCCCCCTCCCCCTTCCACTCTCAACCTCCTCAATCCTCACTCTCTCCAACTTCCTCATCCTTCTCTCCCCCTCCTCAACCCTTACACTTCCGTTAACAAAATTCCTCATTGCTCCCCCCTTTCCCTCCCCTTTCTCCAATTTCCTCATCCTTCCCCTCCCCCTTCCCTCTCCTAACGTGACTGACCTGTGTAAAGATATCGTTGTTTTGCGAAACCTTGACAAGCCACAAGTCACTCTCATCTTCACTATCCTGGCTCTTGTGGTTAATGGGAGGGTAGAATCCATCTTGGGGTACAGAGCCCAACACTTCCAGGTTAAAATAAAACCGAAACTGGCAGCCTAGAGTGTAGCTGTACTTCTGGCGATGGTAAACTGTGGAGGTCAGCATATTAAAAACAGCAGGAGGGACAAAAAAGTAAAAAACAGGTGACACACTCTCAAAGAAGCAGCATCGCAAGACAAATGAAAGGTTCAGTCTTGTGAAGAACTTTGTATCATATGTAACACCAACAATTTTGAGAGGTGAGCAATCCTGTTCATCACAATCAGGCAGGGGAGCAAGAAGGTTGTTTAGGAGGGTTGAATTCCCATCTTTTAAGCTGACAATATAATATCCAAAGAATTTCATGAGGTTGAGATCATGGAGCTGTAGTTGTGACGGGTAGAGGGGCAGCAAAGTATCCTCTAAGTATGTCCGTAATTCGCTATGGGGCTCGTATGCCAAGATAGGATTGCTGGTGTTTGCTAGCAGAGTCTCTGTCAGGATGCCCAAGCCAGGAGACGTCTCCAAAATCACATCGGTCTCCTGTAGGTCTGGCTTTAAGTGCCTTAACAAAGTCTCCGCTGCCTTGCTGTCCAGAATGTAGTGATGCCTTGGTTTGACTGCCTTGCCATTCTTTAAGAGATCACGTATGGCTGCAGTCCGAGCCTTGATGGTCATGCCCTTGTCTAGTTCATCCGAATCACTCTCATTAATAAAGTCATCTGTTCTTAAGTCTTCTAAGTATTCTATAGTTTCGTGTGCTACTGACTCCTGCCGTGTTTGTTGACTCTTCCTCCATCTGGGTTGCCGTATCTGAAGGTCAACCTGAGTGATGTCTCGCTTGCTAGTCTCACTCTCTTGCCACCTCTGAGAAGAGGACCTGTAACCTCTGCTGGCAATGTAAGGGAGAAGCTGCACCTTCAGGCTGAACTGTGCTATCCTTCTAAAAGCCATCATATCTGAAAATAAGATGTAAGAGAAATGAACAAGAAGTACATGCCATTAATCACTGTACTATTTAGTTACAGTAAGTTGTACCCAGAAAAAAAAAATAATGATGTACAGTATTATAATTTTTAAGCAATGTCCCATTTAAGCCCTCATATATATGTGCAAAATAATTTTGCCTCATGCAATATCAAGGAAATATGCATTTTAATAGAGGTACTGTACTTTTATTTTTTTAAAATGACAATGAAATATCTTCCTCTCCGTGGCAGTGTCGAAGGCACCTAAGGAAGCTCTGAAGTCACTGACAATCGCCACTTAAAAAAACGTCAAGATAAAAATTACAAAGGATCATTCAGACTGTAAAATACGTTCTTCTGATGCCCCTAAAATGATACATTAGCCTCACAAATAAGTGCATGTCAGCAAGAAGTGAAAATCAGTGATTCAGAGCACATTGAGAAAAAATGATTAAGTGCTTTCTTTCACACAGTAAGTGTATTTATAAAAACGAACTATAAATTATATACTGCAGATCTAAATGACCTACAGTATATAATGAAAAGTAACATAGTGTGGTTGAGGACGTGATGGGAAGCGTTAGGAGAAACACGTTAAGGTGGTTTGGGCATGTGGAGAGGATGGAGAGTGAAAGATTGACGAGGAGAGTGTATGTGAGTGAGGTGGAGGGGGCGAGAGGGAGGGGGAGGCCGAGGATGAGATGGAGGGATGGAGTGGAGAGGTATATGAGAGAGGGGGGTGTGAGTTGGGAGCGTGGTAGTGAAATGGCAGGGGACAGAGTGACATGGAGGCGATTTGTTTGTGGCCACCCCGTTCGGGATTGAGGCGTCTGGCAATAGATAGATAGATAGAACATAGTTTTCAATAAGAGCCCCTCAGCAATATAGCACTTAGTTTAGTTACTGCACTATTACCAAAAACATTCTGGGTGAAAACCTACGAGAGTTCCCACGCATAATTCTGTTCGCAAAAATACTGGCAGCAGGCATGAAAAACAATCTTGTATATTGAAATTTTAAGATAAATCCATCCTCGCCGGGTTCTCATGAGGTACGCATTGCAGGCATAAACGGTTTGGAGAGAAAATATGTCGTCACGTTTCCTTCACATACATTTAATATCCTAATCAGATTAAAATAATTCTAGTATATTAGTAAGGTACAATTATTGTATTATAATTCAGTAAGAGAAATGAAAAGCAATAGAAAAGTTCACACGGTCCACACGTGTATGACAATATCCCTCCAGAACGAAAAATCCAAACAACATTTATTTTGATTGTAAAGCCAAAACGAGTTGTAAGACGACCATTCATTGGTTAATTTTACCCACTTTCCAATTCCTTATAGAATTTTGACTTCAGTTTAACTATACAGTAAATCATCCATTTCCTATTTTAACTTGTCTCATCATTGATAAAGAGTTACAGTGTATTGAAGTATAAAACAAAATGTCCAAGAAAAATGGAGCTTGATGTACAAAATATTAATCACATTTTTTTCGTCAAAATGTCCATAAAATCTATCCGAACATCTGTCAAAAGAATCTGGCAAGCTGGAGGAAGGAGGATTATGTTGCGTCTGTATGTATGTTCTCGTTATACTGCTTAGGAGTGAACGACAGCCTCCATTGCAGCTAAAATGGAGAACTTAAGGTGAGGTACTGAGTCTGTGAAGGTTTGATAATAACGTTAAGAATGTTTAAGATAGAGGTATTACATTGGCATTGTTGATTTTTGTGTTTGTATTGTAAATCATTACTTTCAGCGAGGTGATTGTGCGGGTTATGATTGGGCTAATATCCTTGAAAGTACTTAGCCATTTCATTCTTTTGATTGGTTTATTTTTGGTTGTAGTTTTAATAGTATTAGTAAGTGTAGTTACTGAAATATTGAGGTGTTACTTTGGTAAATTTTAGGAAAGACACCCAGGTAACGGACACTGAAATTAATATGTTCATTGCTGAATTTAAACAGTTCAAGCATTATGTTTTATATAAGCATTCGTCACAAATGCTTTTCTTCGTTCATAAAAAAGGAGATGGGGGGGTCTCCAGCTCCTATCTCCCACTTCCCTTGCATCTGACTTTAACCCAATCTGACTTAGCCTAATTAATTCTAACTTACTGGTAACCTAATCTAACCTTATCTAATTTAATCTAGTCCTGTCATAGATTCAGACAGAGCTATGAGCTGAACAACCCCAACTCCCACTCCTTATCTACTTAGTAGCTACTAAAAAGTGCATTTGCATCATGTATATAGTAGAAAAATTTATTAAAATTTCAAAAGCCAAATGACAAACATATAAATTTCACTCTACGTTAGTTGGGTATGTTTCCGAATAATACCATATCTGTGTTTGTTGATTATTATGTACATGGTACCTGGTACCAATAATTATTTTCAAATGGTAGTTTCAGAGGTAATCACTGGGAGGATATACTTGAAAGGAGTAAGTTAATATATTTCCTTTTTATTGGTTTATTTTTGGTTGTCTCCATTCTCTTCTGTCACTTTTTTACTAATCTTTCCCTTTTCAGGTGGTTTTGGCTTTACATTCAATGACAGGCCAAATGGTTTTTTGTAAGCTAGGAAACCATTTACAGTGCTGGGTGGTAACCATATAACCAACCTGTACGTGTTCCCTACGTGTCAGCAAGTGGGTTGGTGGAGGGTTAGTGCCCCTCCCTGTAAAACAACTAGCTAACTCAAAGATAAATGGCGCCACCCCTTAGGGGTTTATAGCGTCAGGCTATCAATTGATTCATTGATTTTTGTTTGTAGTTCTGATGGTATTGATGACCATGATTTTTTAAATGTAGAGGAATTAATTTTTGTGGTTATGATTGGGTTAATGTACATGAAAGCACTTAGCTATGTCCATTTTATGATTTATCTTTGGTTGGAATTTTTGTTTACAACATTATTTGTGAGTGTAATTGTTGAAATATAGGCTAGAGGTGCTATTTTTATGTTTGTTGAGTTTTGTGGATTATATTGGTATTTTTGCTCATTCATACAGTCATGCCTCTTGGTTGAGTTAGTTAGATTAAGTATGTTTGGTCTGTTAGGTTGGTTTAGGAAGTCAAGGTTAGGTCAGATTAAGTTAGAAAATCCACCAGAATTATCTTGACTGTCTGAAACTGCAGATTTACCAATATATTGACGATTTAAAAGGTTATTGTGAGGTGAATATACTTAAAAGCACATGATCGTTTCTTTTGTGCTGGCAGTTTGTTTTTGGTTCTTGAACTGATCTTAACATATATACTTAATTGTTTCAGTGAGTAACAGTGTAACCAAGGTTAATATGAATGATACTGAATGCACCAACCTTGTGTCGGAGTGCAGTACTAAACAATCTCAAATGTCATTTATTTAATTATTTTTGTATTCATTTTTGGTGGATCAGGTTTGTTTTGAAATGAGTGAATTTTTCTATTTGAATGTTGGATTGAAACAGAGATGTGTCATGTCTCCATGGTTGTTCAGTCTGTATATGGATGGGGTCATAAAAGGGATAGAAGATTGGGCAGTGGATGTTGGAGTGGCTTTAATGAGAGAGGGCAACGTTTGGAAACCCCCTGTACTGTTGTTTGCAAATGATACTGTATTGTTAAGTGAAGGCAAAGGGGAACTGCAAGGCTTGGTGAATGAGTTTGGAAGAGTGTGTAAAAAACAGCATCTAAAGGTGAATGTAGGGGAGAGTAAAGTTATTGTTTCAAGAGAAATGAAGTCACTGAATGTACAGTGAGGCTGGATGAGGAAATGGAAAATGTGAGTGCATTTAAGTACTTTAGTAGTGTGATGAGTAAGGTTGGAGGTTTGACAGGTGAAGTGCTTGAAAGGGTACAACAAGGAAGAAAGGTTGCTGGTTCTTTAAAAGCAGTGATAAGAAACAGGGAAATGAGCATGGAAGTAAAGAAGTTGCTGCATGACAGTATTGTGATATTAACTCCAATGTATGGAAGAGAAGCTTGGACCTTGTTTGAAGGATGCAAGTCAAAATTGAGAGCAGTAGAAATGAGTTATTTGAAAGGAGCATATGGAGTTACATGGAGAGAGAGCCTGACAAATAAGGAAGTGAAGGAGCATTGTGGTGTGGATATGGATGTGATAGAAAGTGTTAGGAGAAATACATTGAGGTGGTTTGGCCACGTGGAGAGGATGGGGAGTGAGAGACTAACGAGGAGAGTGAGAGCAGTAGAAACAAAGAAACAAGGTATTTGAGAGGAGCATATGGAGTTACATGGAGAGAGAGACTGACAAATGAGGAAATGAAGGAGCGTTGTGGTGTGGATATGAATGTGATAGAAAGTGTTACGAGAAACACATTGAGGTGGTTTGGCCATGTGGAGAGCATTGGCACGAGGAGAGTGTATATGAGTGAGGGAGGCCGAGGATGAGATGGAGGGATGGAGTGGAGAGGTATAAGACAGAGGGTGTGAGCTGGGAGCAGGGCAGTGAAATGGCTGGTGACCAGGTGACATGGAGGTGATTTGTTTGTGGCCACCCCTTATGGGATTTAGGCATCTGGCAAAAGATAGATAGATAGGTTTGTTTTCATCTGATAGAATTGTCAGAATTTAACTACAATGTCATGATTACTTGAAATCAAATGAACCTTAGTTTTGAGGTAGGAGTGATGACCACCTACTGTATATAACCTATTTTTTTTTCTTCTTCCCCTAATTATACTCATCTAATAGAGTCAGAGTTCAAGTTGAGACTCACACATTGTTCCATGTCTGAGATTTCTTTTCTCAGACCAGTTTCCACCAGTTGTTAGGAAGTGGTTTGCTGGTTTTGTCACTAGAGTAGCTTCTAGTCCATACAAAACATCGTATGTACCATGGTCAACCTCAATATGGGGATTTCCATAAGAGGAAGCATGGCATCATTTGTCTGATTGACTGTATACTTATTTCTACCGGTGCTAGAAAGGGATACTTTCATGTGGTGGCTCTGATATAACAAGGCAGCTCCAATTCTTTGCTGTACAAACACCCCTAAATTACTTCCCTTTCCCTGAAAGGAGGAGGATGGATTGCAGAAATGCAGCTTAAATCCTGCAGTCCACCAGGTTCACATTAAGATGAGGCTGGGGTTGCAACTACTTCCTGCTGCTACATAACCATTTTGAGTTCACTTACCAAAGATTTGTATTTCTTTTAATTTTTTAGCTCATTTGATGGTCAGGTGTAGTCATATTGGAAGGCTGATTTAACTGTTAACCAAGGAGACTCTTTCCGACATTGTAACTGAGACTCATTGAATTTTATGCAATCACAACTTAGTAATGAAGCTGTGAGAGTGACCCACTTCCCTCAGATGAAAGCAAACCCACTATACTGTTTCTGCCTCTGCTCATTTAACCACCCTTTCTGTCTGATCCGTCAGGCTGGATATGGATGAATACCGGCTGGTGTGTCAGCTGGGGTCAGGCTCGTATGGTTCTGCTCACCTGGCTCACCACACCCCATCCGGCACGAAGCGAGTCATTAAGCGCATCCCCACTGCACATCTGCCATCACAGCAGCTATCAGAGGCCAGGCAGGAGGTGCAGGTGAGGCAGGGCAGAGATAGAGAATTAGAGATGGAGATGGACAAGGTGAGACAGGGGTGAGGCAATGGGAGGTTGAGTTAGGTAGACAAAGGCAAAGGAAGATAGAGACAAGCAAGGGAAGGGAATGAAAGGGAGAGAAAGTGGGGAAGGAGATGAGGCAGGGGTAGGTTGGTTTTGCAGGGTTGGGCCAGTGATCCAGATGAAGCAGAGTTAGGCAGGGTAAAGGTTTAAGGACTCATGACTAGGCCATGGTAACTCAGAGCATTTAAGGATGGACAGTTGTACTCTGTTAACCTTGTCTGTGGGTAATATTGTAATCTCTCCATGGTGAGATATACTAGTAGATTAGCACTACAGTATGATGCTAATAACAAACAAATGCTATGAAGAGAATGTTGAGTCATAATGTTGTTTTATTTGTCACAGGCCTACAGGAACTAAGCTGCAAAAGGACAAAATCTCCACCTATACTCTTTTTACTTTATCATGGCCTAAAATTGTTACCTCTCCATCTTGACAGCTTAGTTGTAATAATAAATTAATGCTAGAAAATGATGTTAATCACAAAGAATTACCTTGGAAAGGAAGGAGATCCATAGCATTGTCTATATCTGCTACTGAGCTATACGAAATCAGCTGCAAAAGGATGAGAAGATAGGCCAGGTTAAGGTAAAAGGCCTGTAGGCAAAGTGAAAGAACTACAGTAACGTGAGTGTTACTGTGTATATATATCCCATTCACAACTACAGTATGTGTTTTCTTGTAGGTAATGAAATTGTGTGGTGGTTGTGGTCAGAATATAAGAATGATATAGAAACAGGACAGAATGTGATATTACAGCTGATACATTTATCCACCTACCCATGTGTTATCATGCTTTGTGCACTTGTACGTCATATTATTCTGATAGTCTTATGAGGCAGATATAGACAGATAGACAAAGATGAGCAGAGATATGAACAGATATACACAGAGTTAGATAGCTACCAACATCTAAACAGAGGTATAGAGAGAGTCGGAGAGAGATACAGATAGAGATAGGCATTAATATAGGTAGACGTTGGTAGATAAACAGATATAGACAGAGATATAATACATCTTTCTGCTTTCTCAGGTTTTGGCACGGCTGGTGCACCCGTACATCACACAGTTCCGAGGCTCATGTGAGGAGGATGGCTGTCTCCTGATCGCCATGGACTACTGTGGGGGAGGCGATTTGCACACGCTTATAAGTGGGCGGGGAGGCATTCTCTTCCCTGAAGACCGCGTAGTTGACTGGTTCGTGCAGCTGTGCCTTGCGGTTAAGTACATACATGACCGAAAAATCCTCCATAGGGATATTAAGGCTCAAAATATTTTCCTTACTGATGATGGGAAGGTTAAACTTGGCGACTTTGGAATTGCAAAAGTGCTCAACAGTTCGTCAGACTTGGCACGGACTTGCATAGGTACCCCATATTATTTATCCCCGGAGATGTGTGAGAATAAGCCCTACAACAACAGGAGCGATATCTGGGCATTGGGGTGTGTTCTGTACGAGATGCTGACACTCAGGCACGCATTCGAGGCCAATAATATGAAGGCATTAATCGTGAAGATTGTCAAGGGCATCTACCCAGCCATACCACCTCGTTACAGTCGAGATCTTCGCTTGTTATTGGCACAGATTTTCCAGCGACAACCCCAGGCCAGGCCATCAATATCGGAGATTCTCCGCAAGTCATTTATCTTGAAGAGAGTCTCACGTTTTATATCAGGCTGTGAGGAGGAGGAGCTGATGGCATCCCTAATCCGTCGTAAGTGCCCCATCCCAGCCTCAGCTCGAAGGGTTTCCGTTCCTAGGCGGCCGCAAGATGTCACAGATCCTTCAGCAAAGTATGGAGCCAGCTTGTCCGTCCAGAAAAAGACAGTATATAAAACCCCAGTAAGGCCAGCCGTGAGGAACACCAAACACAGGAGTGGCAGTGCAAAAAAAATATCCAAGTCAAATCAGAACAAGTCTAGTAATAAACTGACCCCGGAACACAGGAACAAGTATCCCAGTGAGAATAGCCTGTTGTCCAAGGATTGTGGTGAGATGAACAGAAGCAAAAAGCAGAGGAATCAGAGGAGGTCAAAATCCGAATCGGAAGCTAAGTGGCAGAATAGTCCTAAGGCCGAACATAACCAAGGCAAGAAGTTCCCCTCGCCCAAGAAGCTCCAGCTGATGTTAGAAAATTCAGGCCTGGGGAAACACGACAATAGCCCCAAAAAAAACATTGATTCTAACTTGGCAGGCAGTAAAGCAGGGCTAAATCCTTGCCTAATTACTGAAACAGCCTTCAAAAACCCAGCCACCTTAAATCTAGAAACAGAATCTCCACCAGTCCACTTCAAGGAGGAATTCTGTGACACGACGCTGGTTCAGGAGGATATGGTTGTGTCACCTCCTGGAGCATCTGGCTGGCTTGTGGATGAATTCCTAACACGAAAGCTCCAGTCGGCGTACCGGAAGAGAAAATTCCTCGAGGGTCTTGTTGTAGCTGGTTCCCCTGAGGCCAGATCTGCTCACAACCCAGCCACACATCCCTTATCATACACTGAAGATACTAATGCAAACTACACACCCTTGGAGCCAGAAACTAAAGCAGAAGCTAAAGATGCTCTCAGTAGTGAAGAACTATACACACGGAGATCCTCAGACACTGATTTCCAGGAGAATCAGAATTCAGCCCCTTCTGTCAATGCATCTGCAAACAGAAAACAGCGCACAAATCACAATCCGAAACCTGAGAGACATGGCGCAACTCCCAAGCAGGCTAAAGAAATGGCCAACCAGACACTGCGCCTCCAGAGTTACTCCAGTAGTGATGATAATGACGATGCAGTGTTTACAAAAGAGATGCATGCCGAGGACATTCGTGTGGCAATGAAGGACAAAATGCATAAGCTTGCCCAAAAATGTTCACACAAGATGAGCCAGATGGTGTCCGAGCGGCGGCAGTGGGCCTACCAGAGAGAGAAGATGTTCGGCTCCACAAAAAGCTCCGACAGCCCTGTCTTAGGCTCCCCAGAAAGCTCACCAACAGTCACCCAGCTCAGACAATCCCCTAGTAATAATAATAATAATAATAATAATAACCCACCTGTTCCAGTGAAAGAATCACCAAAATGCATCCAGCTTGGACAATCTAATAATAACTTGCCTGTTCCATTACATGAGGAGCCATTGTGCCCCCAACAAAGGAAAGTCAAGTACAGTCGAGAAGAAAATGCAAAGTTAAACCAAGAAGACATAATCAAGTTCACCCAAGAGGAGAAAGTCAGTTACATCCAACCAGACCCTTCCAAACAGCACTTAATGGATGTTACAGAGGTGACCTTACAAGACCCTAATGGTAACAAGCAGGCTGTTTCAGGAGGCACCAAGGAATCAGAATCAGCTACTGCACAAGCTAACCCCACAAGCAGTCTCTTAACCTCTTCTGAGACCAATCTGCCAGTCTCACCCAGCCCTGAAAATGCTAAGAAGGGGCCAGAGGAAAGCACTGCACCATATAAAGACTCTCTCATAGATGAAAGTATTATGCCTTGTAGATATTCTCACATGGACGAAAGTATTATGCAATGTAAATCTTGTCACATGGATGAAACTTTTGATCCAGCTAGGAGGAATGGTAAAGATGTACAAAAACTAGACATAAAGGTACAAGGAGAGAAGCAGGACATGAGCTTCATTACAGATCAGTCAGAAATGCATGAGCAGGGAGACAAGGAATTCATTTTAAGCCAGTCAGAAATGCATGAACAGAGAGCAGAGGAAACTGGGTGTCTACAGGTGACAGGAGATGAAGAGGAAGTGGGTGGGGCACTTAATATGCCGCTGACTTCAACATTTAAGAACTTAGTAACACAACTTGAGTTTGCTGGGTTACCATCAATGAATGGTGAAAATGAGCTGCCCCAGAATATGGGTAATGCTAGTAATGCAGTGCTTACTGATGCTTCCTTCATAAAACCACTAACTCAGGAAATAGATACAAGCAAAGCTAGTACTGCAGTGATCTCTGATGCTTCCTTTATAAAGCCACCAATTCAGGAAACAGAGTTCGTAGAGAAAATGGATAAAAGCAAGTGTGAGATTGAGGGTAGAATAGGTACTGTTAATAGAGAGGAGAGCAGATCTATTCATGGCACATCAGAGGCAGAAGTGAAAGCTGTGTCTGGTGAGAAATATCTTAGACTGGAAAATATCTCTTCAGCTTGCAATCATTCCCATCAATTACAACCCTCAGTAAGCACCAAGATTAAGACTGATTTGTTTGAGAGAGATGGTAGTTCTGTGAAAGTTGTATCAGGAATTGGTGAAGCTCCTGTAAGCACCAAAAGTAAGACTGATGTATGTAAGAGATGTGATAGTTCTGTGAGAGATGTATCAAGGATCACTCAGGGTGAATCGGGTAATGAGAATGAGACGGTGAGTTACAGAGTTGAGAATGAGGGAATAAGTAGCAGTTTAACCATTCCTTCAGACTCCAGTGCCTCAGATCAAATAACGCCACCAAGGCAGCTAAATGATTACACCCAGACCAGCTCCGGAGTCTCCCAGAGCTCAGAGAAATCAACCCCCAGCAGGAGAGCTCGCTGGGGCAACATACGCACTACTGGGCTGGAGAATTCACCTCTGGAGACCACGGCATCGGAAATGGACTCAACCTCCTCTTCCGACATGGTGACGGTCTACCGAGAGGCTGGAGAGAGGAGACTTTGGCGACATGACTGCCGTGAGCTGATCAGTGTCTTGTCCGAGGCAAATATAATCACCGGAGAGAGTGGAGAAAAGAGGAAAAGTGGCGGCTTGTCAGAAGTTCAAGTAGTAAATGAGAAAACTGGAGAAAAGCAAATAAGTAATGTGGCCTACAGTAAGAGAGGTTCAGTTAGGAGTTCTTCTGCTGAGGGAAGATCAGAGAAGAGGAAAGCAGACAGAAGGAAGAGAAGTATGACAGAGAAAGAAGGAAACCTTAATGAGGAGAATGGAGAAAAAAGCGATGCACCTGAAATTACGAGAGGTGCAGTGAGAAATACCTCAGTTGAGAGAAGAAGAGGGAAAAGAAAAAAAGAAATATGGGAGAAAAGTGTGACAGAGAAAGAAGATAAGCAAAAAAGTGATGCCAAACATTTAGTCAGAGATAAGTCAAGTGAAAACTTAACTCATGGAGGAACTAAAGCACCTGGGAAGAGAGAACCAAGCAACTGTGCTGTGCTTAATTCCACATTCACCCTGAAGGAAGGCTTGATAGAGTGCAAAGCTAATCCATTCAGTTGCAGATCATCTCAGCCTCTCAGCAATGTAACAGATGCCCACAATGCATCAGCAACTGGCCACGTACTCAACAGCACATTTGATATAAGTAAGGAGAATGTTGAGAAGGATATTAATTCTCTTGGTCCACCGTTATTGAACATTACTTTTGATGTTGGGAAGAAGGAGAGTGAGGGTAAAATGGCCAAAGATCATGTTGTCGTGAATACAACTTTTAACACAGAGAGTAATACTGAAGCTGCATTTGACAGACTATCTCAAGGTAAGGACAATCTCACATTCAGTACCAAAGAACAGGAAGCTTTTATAACTGAGAATAAAATGAACACCACTATTGATCTTGAATGTAGCAACACTTTGGAGAGTAAAAGTGTTGAAGCAGTTAGCAAAGACATGGTAACTAATACTACTAAGAATGAAGCAGAAAGTAAAGCCAAGGAAACTGTTACTACTAAGACTAATGATGTTCTTACTGGATGTGACAAAAGATCTGAAAGTACAACTGATATCGATAATAATAATCCTGTAGTTAATGATCTTAGATGTGAGAAAAATTTTGAAGATAATACTGATAAGCCTTGTCCTGTAGTTACTGAAATTAAATGTGATGAAAAATCAGAAGCTGAAGTTGATACTCTGAAGACTAATGCTAAGGTTAATTCTGCTACAACTAATCCTAAAGTTACTGAAATTAGGAGTGACAGAAAATCAGAAAGTAAAGTTGCTGTTGCCAAGATGAATCCTGAACTTGCTGAAATTAAATGTGACAAAATTTTGGACACTGGTAAAGGGAATTCTGTAGTTGTTGAAATTAGGAGTGGTAAAAAAATGGATCTGCCTAACCACAGTTCTGTTTCTGAGTGTGAGAAGCTCCACAGTGAAACGTTTACTCTCGATGATGACATTTCCGAGTCCTCTAGTACTGGGTCAGCCGAGGGTCAGAGGAAAACAAGAACTGGCCTCTTGGAAAAATTGCGTCTCCACTTGTCCCCGCAGTGTAAGCGGAAGCCACGTCGAGCAGCGAGCATCCCGAGGTGTCCTGGGGGAAAAACTGTTCCACCATCCCCACTAGCCAAGGAGAAGACCAAAAAGGGAACACAGGGGTTGGACCAAGAGCAAAAGAGGCTGGTAGAGGAGCAGAAGAGGTTGGAGGAAGAACAGAATAAGATGGAGAAAGATCAGAAGAGGCAGGATTCATCAGCTATCAATTCCCAGGGTTCTGTAGCTCAGAAAGGAAAGATCAGATCAGGGCTTGCTGGTATACTGAGAAGGTTGTCATCTAGGCGTGATATGAAGAGTGTTAATGGTGATGATGTGAAGGGTGGAAAGGGGGATGATGAGACATTAGACAGTGAAACAACAGATAGTGAAACAGTAGGCAGTGAAATAACAAACAGTAAAGCAGTTGGTGGTGGAACAATGAGTGGTAACACAAGAGACAAGGAAATAATGGGGAGTCAAGCAACAGACACTGAAAAAGCAGGAGTTAAAACAGAAGACAGTGAAATAACAGGAGGTAATACAGCAGACAGTAAAACAAGTAGTAAAGGAACAGGCAGTAGAGTACCTGTAATACGTGCTAAGATAAGGGATGGTGTAACAGCACGTAAAGCAATTAGTAGCGCCACAAGGGGTAGTGAAACAATGTTCAGTGAAACAGCAACTGGAAAGTCAGCATACAGTGAATTTATAAGTGCTAAAACAATAGGTAGTGAAACAGATAGTAAACCAACAAGCCATAAAGTAATGCATAAAACAACAGGTGAAATTAAATATGATAGAGGGACTGTAAAACCAGGGACCAGTCGTGTTTTGAACACCACCTACACTGGAGTTGGCAGCACTTGCAGCATTGAAAATATATTGGATTTTGCAACTTCAACAGTCAGTTCAGACATAATCAATAATAATAGCCAAAACTTCTGTGTAGCAAGCCATCCTGAACTTTCGTACAAACCCGATTCAGTGGGTGTGAGGATTACTCTGAAGGCAGATGAGATGGTGCACAAAACTGAATCATTAACTGTGAAGAATGGTATTAAGACTGATGAGAAGAGCCAGGGAGAGAGACATAATGAGAAACAGATTGGCATTGAGAGTGATAAGATTAATAGCAAAATTGATGTTGGAACCAATGTAAAAAAGATCAAAGGAGACAATACAGAAGTCTCATCCTGCATGCCTCAAGAGGACATCTGTGCAGGGCAAGTTTTGGAAGGTGGTCAGGCTCAGAATACAGGGGAGGACGTTTCTGGCGACAGTGGGATTGACACCCAGAAGACAGGAATGTATGCATCATCTGACAGCTTAAATAACAACACTCGAACCTGCGACACCTCAAACAACAACACTGAAACCCCACTGACCTTTCCCTCCAGGGAGCTCAATACTCATTCTTACACTCAAACCTTTGATGCCTCAAATAATAACACTGATACCCCACTATCCTTTGCCGTTAGGGAGCTCAGTTCTCACCCCTCTGATACCTCAAACAACAATACTGATACCCCACAAACATTTGTATCCGGGGAACTCGATTCTCACTCCTTAGGAAAAGCAAGCCAGACGGACATTATCACAGACAGTAGAAAAAGTACTGAATATGAGAGTACCTTACCCTTAACATCCTCATCTGTAGGAGGCACCAGTACACTAGAGGGAATCCAAAGTGACATGAGTGAAACTTTAAGAATAAACGGTGAATATGACAGTACCGTGCCCTTAACATCTTCAGCTCTCGAAGGAATGAGCACATTACAAGGAATCCAAACAGACATGAGTGAAACATTAGAGAGAATCCTAACAGACATGGGTGAAACATTAGAGGGAATCCAAACAGACATGGGTGAAATGTTGAGTCTTCCACCTCAGTCTCCTCGTGACCTGGCGCAATCTATTCTGAACGATGTCTTTGAAACTGCCCGGAGAGTCATGGGTGACAAGAGGGATCAGGATATCAGTCCAGTGTCAACCAGTGGCATTAATCTTAGTCTCAGGAACAGTGGTGAGCTTAAGGATCAGGATATAGATTGTGGAATGTTCAGACATGCACTTGAGAGTAAGGAAGAGTCAGAGGAGAGAACAGAAGAGGTGGAAGAAAGTAAGGAGGAATCAGGGGAGACTTGTAGAATTAGGAATCCTGGAGATGCATTGAACAACAACAACAGTGAGTCAGAAAAGGCACAAAAACCCAATGAAGTGGCAGAAAACTTGGACAGAGAAAAGGCACAGAAATCAACAGACAATTTAGGAGAAGTTGAGGAAGATGTGGCAAGAGAGGAGAAGCACACACCAGTCAGTAAGAGTCAGACAGCTTCTGGAGGGAGAACATGTGAGGGAGGAGGAGGAGGAACTGTACCAGAGGAGAAAGATATTGGAGATAGCATCAAGAAGTCAGATGTTATGATGTCGGAAATGTGCGTGACAGATGACAATGGGAATCACGCTATAGTCTCCCGTGCTCCATCCTTGAGTGCCGCTACCATTCCTCGCAGCCCGGCCCGACCAAGACCAACCGTACTGAACATCTGCAGTAGTAACACAGCACGTCCAGCCTTCCGCACCTCACAGGGGGTGCATAGAGGCCAGGACAACACTATAGATGGTACAAGGAAGAAATTACTCAAAGGAAGGTGCAACATGTACCAGCAAGCACAGGGAAAAGTGTGGGACTTGGGTGATATGTATTTCAGCCCAACAGTCAGGAGTACTAGCTATGGAAGATACAAAACTGATGATAAAATTGGGAAGTACATTCAAGGTTCAGAGAAAGGCCATGACAGGTACAAAATTGATGACAAGAAAGGGAAATACAGCAGTGAAGTAGCTGATAACATAAGGAAGTACAGTCATGAATCAGAAGAAAATAAAAGGAAATACAGCCATGAATCAGATGAAAATATAAGGAAATACAGTCATGAGTTGAAGGAAGATAAAAGGAAATACAGTCATGGATCAGATAAAGGCACAAGACACAGAACACCAGGCAAGGAATACACTCCAACCAGTGACCGAGTATTGGACCAGACCTTCACAACACCTAATGGAGTCACAATGGAGTCTGATGATGAAACGGATGACCTCGAGCGTCTGCGGCAGTCAATGGAGTATCTGCTTGGAGAAGGAGAGGCTGAAGAAAGTGACAGGGAAAGCTGCAGACGTCTTTCCT
This sequence comes from Birgus latro, assembly GCA_018397915.1. NCBI lineage: Eukaryota > Metazoa > Arthropoda > Malacostraca > Decapoda > Coenobitidae > Birgus > Birgus latro. The sequence continues at coordinate 181,526 of JAGKTI010000123.1, forward strand.
CGGATGTGTGGCACTTAGGTTGGTTTGATGGATGTGATTCTTTTCTTGTGTGTTACTTCAGCAAGGGCTTGTTAGACCTCTTACTTGTCTGATGTTCTTTTTGCTGTTAAGTCTTGGAAAATTACAGGAAGCTGATTTACAAGTTCCCCCCAAGTTACAATACATTACTGTATTTTGAAACACATTCATGAATAATAGTTCAGGACTGCCAGTATTATTTCTGGTTGCAGGTACTAGCCATACGTTGATGACTATTTTCATGTTTCCATTAATGTTTGGCTCATTATGTGGGTATAATTCATCCATTTCAGAAAGTCACAGCACTGTGAAACTATACTCAGTTTCCCCTGACAGACAAGGACCATTCTTAAAACTATGAGTTTGATTGTCGTGTTGTTGTTATTATGTTTGAGTGCCGATGAGCAATTTAGAAGAAATGGAACTTTTGAGAAACATAAGATTAAGCACTGTTATTCTTACTGTCATGATCAGATGAAACTGAGTGTGACTTAGTTATAAGGTAGCTAGCAGTTTCTCCTGGGTTACTAATTAAATCAGTCTTGCAGTTTGACTATACTTTGCTATCAGCTGAGCTGAAAGGAGTTAGGGATCTTTGTCAGGATAGAATAGATATGTACAGATCAAGTATGATGATGAACCACTGCATATTATGTTCATGCACTTGTATACTCCCAGACCAAGGTGGTGGAGTGGTGACTGGGTTGGGTGGAGCATCTGGGGGTGGAGGTGGAGTGTATGGGTGGATTGAGGAGCAGAGGGCCAGGCTTGAGGACATCCTTGGCCTGGAGCTGTTCCTTAAGGGTAAGTGTGTGATAGCAATTTCTTCTCCTGCTTGCATTTTTAATTTTGGCTTAGGAAGCACAGCCACTCCAGAACAGTTTCCAAATGCACTTTTTGGCCATGTGGAGGGGATGGAGAATGAAAGGCTGATCATTGTACATTAGTGAGGTAGAGGGGGACACCAAGGATGAGATGGAGGGTTAGGGTGGAGAGATTTGAGAGAGGGCTATGTGAATTGGAGGGGGGAAGGGGCATCCAAATGGCAGAGGGCATGCTGTTATGGAGGTGAGTTTGTGGCCACCCTTTTAGGATTAAGGTGTCTAGCTATAGATAGGTAGATTTCTTGCTCTGCACTTCAAAAAGCCTTTCACATCTATGCCCATGCAAAAAGCATTAGGCAGGGGTGAGTTACTTTTCCAGAGACAGAAAGTTGGTGTTCCTCAGCCCCACAGATTAATTACTCTTCAAGACTCATAAAACGGGGATTGTACATGTACCATATGTTAGAGCTACCCACCAATGTCAGGCATATGCAGATCCAAATCTCAATGGCATGTACAGTGCAGTATCTTGTTATGTTTTATCTACCTGCCAACAGTTTTTATCACCTCTGAAAATAACCCGCATGCTAAAGATTTATAAGTAGTTTCTGTTAACTCTTTTTATTAATAATGTGATACAGTACAGTATTTATTCTATAGGTATTGGGTTTAACATCTAATCAAACAGCATGCCCTTACATGATCTCTCCTTCTCTGAATTAACCTGACATGACCTAACCAAACCTAGTCATATGTAGCCTAACTAAACTAGATCACACCAGCCCTTTCATAGCAGACTAAAGCTGACCTAACCTAATGTGACTTAACTAACCTAACCCAACCCAGCCTAACCTAACCTGATCTAACCTTACTTAACCTCACCTAATCTAACCTACCACATTCTTTTCCCTTAGCATACCAAGAACTTGAGGCAGCCCAGGAGCGAGAGGGGTGTGTGGTGGGGGGTGCAGTGAGGGCAGTTGAGCGATTATTGGGCCCACCACACTCACACCTCACATCGCACATACTCCAGCTGGTGGTGGCCGATGCCGTGTACCACAATTGAAGAGCACATCACTTTAGGTTATAATCAACCTCTCCAGTCCAGAGGCTATCTTTATTATTGTTTTGCCAAACAAATTAATTAAGCTTAGAAAGGATCTGAATGGCTGCAGTAAGTCTATATTTACCCTCTTCCATTTGAAAAGCCTCTCCTAAGTTGAAAAAAATCATCTGGAGATGGAAGAAAGTTACTTCACTAGACTCAAGGGGTAGTGTCATCAAATACCATTCACTCCACTGCAGATGGATGTCATATCAACTTGAGTTGTGATAGAAACTTCATAGACGACTATAATGCCACTCTTAAGGATCAGTGATATCACATTTCTTACATTTACAGGGACTTTTCTATACAGAATTTTTTTAAAATAAAAATTCCACACTCAAGATCTCTCCTGTTCATGTGGGAAAGAAGATGATGGTGATGATTGTGATGGTGTAGTTTTCTTAAACATAGATAGATTTTGTAAGGTAGTTTTCCGTGGGTACATGGGATAGCTTTTTTTCCCCCCACCAGGTGGCAGCTTTCCAAGTTACATGGTCTGCATTGTTCTGCTCAAGTCCTGTAAACCTGATGCATTGCCATGAACATATGTGGCAAGACAATGAGGAATTATTTTCAAAGGCAAGTGATGCTATCTTCCTAATTTAACAAGCTCTTTAGAATATTAAAGAAGAGTTTTGTAACTGATCAGCAAAAAAGTGGAGTGGTATTATTGTCCTTGTCAATCCCATGTTTTTCTTGTCTCTTCTAGTTTAAATCTGAACATCTTTGCCACTCAGATGGTTACATTTCAGCTCACCTCCAAGATTACCAAAGACAATAGCATTATCTACATATAACTTAATGACAAATAAGAGATTTTGTGCAGATGAAAGACAGTTTATATTATTATTTGATATACCTGTACCCAAGAGGAACTGTGTATTCAGGTGTTCAGTTAGTTGTGGTGTAGATTTATATAATGTGTGCGTGTTCCAGTGTTATATATCTGCCATTGCTATAGCAGGTCTGAATCCCCAATATGTCTTACTATAACCTGGTCTAAAATTGGTCTCTCTCTCTCTCAAAGTTTACTGATGAGCTGTAACAAGAGATCAACAGCAGAATATAACGCTGGTCATGAAAAGCTGTTATGGAAAAGATGTAGCATTGTAGTATTGTCACTTTGTCATTGACCTACGTGAAATAAGCTTCAAAAGAAAAAATTTAGACCAGGTTAAGGTACTGTACAAATGGTAAATGATGTTTGGAGTCAGATTGTGCCATATGCCAAAACTGCAGTGCATCTTTTCTGATTTATTATTATTATTATTTTTTATCCCTCCAACCTGGAAATGTCTCTTTATTTTATTCCAGTGATGCCAAATGATTTTATGTAGTGTAGGTGAGACATCCCAGAGCTGTAGAAGTTAAGTTACAGATCACCTTTTAGACTGGTGGGAATTTCTTTAGCCGAATAGAATAATTGGGCATCAGCTACATAACACTCCTAAATGGTGCAGAGAATTGGGAGAGTTTCTACAGATACAGGTAAGTAAGTAATGCTATTCCAGCAGCATTGTTATTTAAAGTAGCATTTTGAATTCTGAAATACTTGTAAGATGTATCCACTGTTTGTATTATTTTTGGTACTTGGCACTTGTCTCACATGCCAAAGATGCATTTTGTAATTTCATAAGGTCATGAAAGATCTGAAATGACATCCTCATGTTCTCCTAGTGTTGGTTGTCATAAGAGGCAACCACAATTTTATTCTTATAACAGAGATCATACATATAAAGCATCGCAATCAGTTTTTGCGATAAAGTTTCCGTAGCACTTTACTATTACCATTATTACAGGTTGTTTTGCTCTTATATGAGGCTCTCTGTGGAGTAATGTCATAGGTGCAGTAATTGATAAACCAGGAAAATGGAGCTTAAACACTGGATATTTTTTTTCTCTCTTTTTACGTATGGTTCTTCAGAGTTCTGTTGTCATAAAAATAATGAGGCACTCCATGGAGGAACTCCAAAGGGGCCATGTGTCCAAAATTCATTATTCTCTCTCCCTCTTTCTTTTTTCTTTTTGGCATGTTCAGGATTACTCTGGAGCTCCTCATATTTGTCACTTTAATATTCACTCAGGTTTGGTTGTAAAATGTTTGGTGGCTGTATGAGCAATGACAAATGTATACACAAGCAATCTAAGGCCACATCCACACCAAATGCTTACTGGCATGGGTGGGTATGAGTGGTAGTTCTGCATCACTTTAATTAACCCTTAAAAGCTCACACACACTTCCACCTGTGTCCAGAGGAGCCATTTCAGTGTGTTAGTGATGTAAAACTCCCACCCACCTGTCCACTCCAGCAAACATTTGTTGTGGATGCCGCCTCATGCAACTTAAAGCTTGGGAGTGTATAAATAAAGCTCTTGAATACCAATAGGAAGATTTGAGACATTGGTAAATAATTTTATAGTGATAGATGCTTGTAATTTAAAGGCTGGACTACTTACTACTGTGATAATCAGATACAGATAGTGTCAAATCAGGTGTACAGGACGGGAGAGGGTGTCATCAGAGTCCGATGATAAGCATGTGAACCGAGATGTTGCTCTTGATTTTGGAGTGTTGAGTGTAGTGTGCATGTGTGTAGGTACTGTGTGTTGGTGTATTGCAGACTTACAGAATAGGCAGGGTGTTGGGATATGAGGTTGCTTTGGCAGGTGCTTGAAATGTACTATATGTTCATTTGGATTGTATTGTGTGGTGTGTGAAGTGAAGTGATTAGCGAGGTAATGGCATTCTCGTAGAACAGGAGAGTTGGGATGTGATATTGCATTGACATGTTTGAAATTTTGTACTGTTTGTGCATTTGGAATGTTTGTTATGTGTGAAGAGAGTTATTAAGCAAGGTAATGATAGTCTCAGAACAATTAGAGCATTGGGATGTGAGGTTGCATCAACAAGTATTTCAGTTGTATTACCAGTGATTACCAGTGTGTGTTGTGAAATTTTTTGTGTGGTGTGTGAGGTGAGGGGATTTAGGCATTTGGCTATGGTAGACAGATAGCTTACTTCAAAATTATGGCTCAAAGTTACTTAATTCTAGTCTACCACTGGATTTAACAGGAATATACAGTAGTGCAAAGTTCATATTTCTAGTCCATGTTAATCAGGATTGTTTCTGACTTCTTTGGAGCTGAATACAGTTTTTGGCAGTACTAGAATATAATATAAGCTTACTGTAGTGCAGCCAAAGGATTAATATAGGTCAGGCAAGGTTGGGTTTAATTCAGTGGAG
>JAGKTI010000124.1:0-24743 GCA_018397915.1 Birgus latro
GGGGGGGGGGGAAGGCTGTAAGGGCAGGTGGAAGAGGGGATGAAAGCAGATGGGTGGTGAGGGGGGTGGGTAAGAGCAGGAAGGGGTGAGGAGGGGTGGTGGGTGTGAGAATGTATCGGGGGTGAGGAAAGGGGAAGGATGGATAAGGGGGGAGAAAGGGTGGGGGTGATGGGGGAGGGGGATGGGGAAGAGGGGTGTGTGGGAACTGTGGGCGGGTGTTCCTTCCGACCTAAACATCTGTTGGTCTGCAAGGGGAGAGGTGGGGGAGAGGGGGAGGGGAGGGAGACTAGGTGTGGGAGAGTGAGAGGGTGGGTGTCTGAAAGGGGGTGGTGAGGGCTGGGAGTAAGATGAAGGGGGGATGAAGGTAAAAGAAAAATGGTAAGAGGAGATTTGAGGAAAGGATATGAATGAGAATTGGAAAGAGGGAGATAAGAGGGAGATAAGGAAAGATGAATGTTTACGGGAAGGGGGATGGGGAAGAGTAGTTGAGATAGGTTATGTGCTCAAAGGACTGAGAATAGTTTGAGATATTAGGGAAGAACGAAGGGGAAAGGGACGGGGATCTGCAGGAGGGCGAGGGGCTAAGAGAGGGGGGGAAGGAGTAATGGGTGCGAGAGGCAGCGGGGTTGGTGAGAGGGTGAGAGAATGAGGGGTGGGGTGGGTGGGGTGGTGGGTGAGATGTAAGACTGGGGGATATGGAGGGACAACGAGGGGGGAACAGAGGAAAATTAACCTATAACACTATATTAAGTTTCACTCCACCGGTCCTTCTCACAGTAATTCTTGTTTCTCTTCCTGCTAAACTGATAGATAGATAGATAGATAGATGGAGGAGGAGGAGGAGGAGGAGGAGGAGGAGGAGGAGGAGGAGGAGGTCTGAGATGAAGGAAGATGGGGAAGAATCGTAGGGGATGGGGAATAAGGGCTTGGGGGTGATTAAAGGTGTGTGGGGAGTAAGGACAAACGGAGGGGAGAGGGGTGAAGAGAGTGGAAGATAAAAACGGGGAGAGAAGGAGGAAGATGATGATGATGATGATGGACGATGAGGGGTGTTGGGGGGAGGCGGTGGCTCAATCGGTAGAGAGGTGGCCTGCAGTCCCGACGGACCCAGGTTCAAATCCGCGCTAGGGCAGGGAACAGTTTAAGGATTTGAATTTCAATAAATCGAGCTTTACTAATCTACCAGAAGTCCCGCCGACATGTCGTAAAAATACCCCCGCTAATACCAATACACCAGTCCTGTATGAGACAGCCCTAGCATGTATTCAATATGGACGGTGGGTGTTAGCCCCGAAGTGGTGACATGTGGAGGTATATAGTATGTAGGAGGACTGCTGGGCCCTGACAGCAGGCTGTGAAGCCTATGCCCAGAGTCGGACAAAAAAAAAAAAAGATGGAGTGGGGAGTTGAGGGGAATGGAGGGGGTATGTGGAAGGAGTGGGGGAATGATGTAGTGCCAAAAGGGAAAGAGGGATAACGGGGTGGGAGTGGGGGGTTAAGGAGGAGATATCGTAGACGGGTGAGAGACTATACAACAGATATGTAGGTGGGGAGCAAAGAAATATGGGAAGGTGAGTGAGGAGAGCGGAAACAATGAGCAGAGAAGGGAGTCGTGCTGGGGTGGGTGGGGGTGAGGAATGAGTGGTGTGTGGTGAGGTAGGTCAGGGGTCATATGAATGAAGGGTGAGAGGTCAGGAGTGGGCAGTGCGGAATGGGGGTGAGAGATAGGGGGAGGGGGCGCAGAGGAAGGGAATGAGAAGGGGAACTTACACTATACACCTGCACCCAAACACTGGCCCTTCTCCGTCCAGTCTCATGTTTCTCTTCCTACTAAACCCATGAAAAGATAAGAAAGGGACCTCGTTGGTAGATACTGAGGGGTGGGAGGTGGTCATGGAGGATGTGAGAAAGGGAGATGAGTGGGGAGGATGGGAAAGGCAGAGGGAGTCAGTGTACTGCAAGCCGTAGGGAGAGGAAATCAGAGGAAGCGGCTGAGATGGCAGGGAAGTGGGGACGGACAGACAGAACTGAATGGGAGTCGGGGGGAAAGGAATGGGCAGGAAGGAATGGGATCAAAAGACAGAGAGGAAGTGAGATGTTGGGGACAAGAAGAATAAGAGGGGGATGTGAGGTGGGGGATGAAGAGAGTGAAAGAATTTGAGGATGGGGATGAGTGGGAAGAGTAAAGGTAAATGGAGTGATAGGACTCGTGTCATAAGCTAAGTGGGGGGGGGGAAGAAAAGCCAGGGGTAAGGAATGAGAAAGACGGAAGGCGAAGGGAAACGACGAACGGGGAGAGGAAAGGGGGAATGAGAGGGGAAAGGAAGAATGGAAAATGAAAAGGGTAGAATTAAAGGGGAAAAGTGAAAGAAAAAAAGGGAGAATAAGAAAGATTAGGAAAAGAAAGGAGGGAGAGTGAGAAAGGAATGGAAAAGTATGTAGGACAAATGAGAAAGAGGGCGAAAGGAAGAATAATGAGACAGGAAATGAAGAAAAAATGGGAAAAAGAATGAGAATGAGACTGGAGAAGAATGGACAGGGTAAGGAGCGAAAGGCAGAGGAAGGGGGACAGAGGAAATGGGATAAGGAAAGAGGGAGGGGGGTGGGGAAAAGGACGGAGGGTTTAAAGGATGTCAAGCGGAAAAGTGAAACAGAGAATGGGAATGAAAACTTGGAGAGAACTGACTGAGGAAGAAGCAACAGGAAGAACGAGGAGGAAGAGAGGAGACAGGAAAAGGAAAGGAGAGGGGAGGGGAACGGCAGATTCAAAGGAATGTTAAGTGTAAAGGTGAAGAGAGTGAGTGATAGAATGAATGGGGCAGAGTGACAGGATGAATGACATCGGATAATGAGAATCCCCTCCACACACACACACACACACACACACACACACACACACACACACACACGTAAACAATTGCTTTCATCCACAAAAAATAATGCATATATACAATACCAGTAACAATAATGTCAATACAAACTACGGTACTAAGCTAATTACACAAACATATATTATGTAAACAGTTCACAAATCATAAAGTAACTATAGGCATATCAGTAATTCTGAAATGTGGCACCCAAAGCCGTTTTTAATTTCTGGCTAATGTATTCTATTTAGCTTATGAAAAAGCGTCATCAGACTGAAATAGGCACAATAATTAACTCGTTCCTTACCGAGGGTCTTTCCCAAGTTGTCTAAAATCATCTAGCAATAGCAATGTAATAAAAAAAAAAAAAGTCCTGGTACAAAAGGAGTAAAAATATTACAGTAGGTTAGATCCAGCAGGCTTTGTAATCATCCGTCATCTGGTGTTCGATATCAACAACAGCTACACCCAACACTGTCCACTACTGTATTACGTCAACCAAATTACCCGTTAATTACAGCCCCCACGCCAAATAAATCGTTAATAAGGGAAGCAGCCGCCGTCACAGGGACAGCTGGTGTTCGGAATGAGCCACCTGCACTCGAGAGAGAGAGAGAGAGAGAGAGAGAGAGAGAAAACCGTCCCAGCTGTCACCCAAACCCGGCCCACCTGCACAGAGCGGAGGGAGGCGGAGCGTGGTCGGACCGCGTCTATATATACCTCTTGGGATCCCATTCAACCATCAGTCGAGCCCTAGACCACGTAGAAATAACCCGTTCTCGCCATTATGAAGGCTCAGCGTTGCGCCTCACCACTCCAGGCTGTGGTTGGGGTTTTGGAGGGAAAGAACAGCAAATCTCCGACCCTAGCTGAGGCCACACAGGTTCTTATGTACTTCGACAGACTACAGCAGCTGGTCCCCTTCTGCCCAAAGGATCAGCCTATGTCAAGACTCGAGTTAATACAGTCCGTTATTGACTACATTTGCGACTTGCAAGACCAGTTGGCCGCCTCGCCCGAGCCCAAGGACGAGACACAGACAGAAACCGAAAGCGAAGAGGCAGAGACAGAGGACGACTCCGTATTCGACGAGGAGAATAATCAGCCAGCCACTTGATCATACACTCGTTTCAAATTTCACTTTCGCACCTCTAATCCTCTCACCGAAGTAACTGCATATGTAAACTACGTGTACCAATCACTTATTTTAATATTTTTTGTCTCCATCGTGTCCTTGCCAAAAATGGACACGAAAGGAAGGCAGATGACTTGTGTGTGTTTTTTTTTTACACTTAGGACGTGGCATACTTGCAGTCTACGGAGATCTATAAAGCACAGTGTTATTTTGAAGAAACCCAGAAACTCTGAAGGATGTGAATGAAAACAGACTTGAAATTCCCCACCTGTACGAGGCGCCAATTTAAAATGAATGTTACAAAAGATTATGGACGCTATTATAGGACTATATTACAAAATGAAGTACAAAGTATCACCAAGCCCCAACCCAGCCCTGAAGCGGTGTTTACGTGTGATCCTGCCCTCGAGAAGACGACAGGTGCGACAAGCCGAGGAGACTACCTCCTCCTCCCCTCCCGTTCCCCACCATCCACCCTCACCATCTCCCTCCCTCACCATCTTCTCACGAACACGCAGGCTCTCAACTGCTTCTGGTAAGTTGTACTTCAAAGTTTACCAGTTACTTTGTGAATAAGGATGTGACATATAATAATGTTCCAGAATTACGATGTGATATTGGTTACTGAAATGTAGTTAGTTTTGGTACGGTTCTATTTCATCACTACTCATGTATTTTCTATGATTTCCTATAATAACATAACTGGTATTTGTGGATCTAATGCCAAAATCTGTTTTGATTATTATGATCTGTAAGTGTGCAGTCTCTTAGATTAATTACTAAAAAAAAAAAAAAAAAAGCAGCCTGCACGCGTACACATCATCCGCATGAAACCTGCAAACTCTAACAATTTATCCTAATTTATCCCTATTACTACCTCAGATTCTAACACCTGCGCTCCTGCTCTCACCCTACAGGTTACGAGGAGGCAACGGGTAACCGGTGTGGCCGCTGAGTCACCAAGAAGGGGGAAAAAAAAATGCCCAACAAAAATGATGGATAGGTACGGAATCATGGGAAGCTCCAAACGCTGCCTATCCGGATGTTCAATAAATGCAATTTTACACTTTGCTCTCAGCAGAGTATTATTAGTAACTTATGCATAATCATACTAAAGTTGTCAGCAGTAAATAATATTAATGCACCAGTTGTGGGTTATTGTTTAAAAATTGGGTACAGAGTCGGCAGTCAAAATTGTAAGACAACATTTGAATGGACCTTGCCTTAAACTGTGATAATGGCCTATCTTCCCTGGACACGTTGCTCTTATGGCTTCTGCAGCTTCTCCAGGTATTCTTTACAATTCAGGAGCAGGCAGTCCTCGCACTTGATCACTGTAAAACAGATGAACATGGGTAATTACGAAGGAGCATAACGTCGTCCACACTCACCGATGGATGTGCTCGGTTATGTACAGGTCACATATTGATTGTGGTTCTTTGCTCATTGGCATTATTATCATTTATCTGTGATATTTATAAATATATTTAATGTTTTATTTTGTGAGTACGGTTATACTTAGTGTTCTAGAGAGAGAGACAAATTTTATTGTAGACCAAAGCGACATTATTGTCATCAGGAAAATAAATGAAGCTAGGACATGAGTTTTCTTTTATTCCTGAGTTGTCTGCCGTAAAATAATTTAATCAGTCGAAATATCAAACACACGAGATACTGGGCACAAGCTGGAATTGTAATAGAAAACTTTGAAGGGCAACTCTTCTATTTTGGCGCCCTCTGTAATGTTCCTAGTAATTACCCAGCATTTTTCCAACTGTCCAGCAAAAAATATGGTAAAGCAACCCTACAACTTACTGAAGTACCATAGAAGTGAGCAGGCACAATGTTTTCAGCAAATAAGACTACGGTGACAGTTTTATTTGCTCAGGGGTAAAGTAATCCATACTGACTGGTCTACGTCTGCTAGAAATAAAAAGCTAGTCCAGTACTCGACCTCCTATAGCACTGTTAGTTAAATCCATGATGTGGGAGGTGTACATTGTCATGTAGGTTATACTTTGTGGATGTAAGATTATTTAATCTAGAGGATGTTGAAGTGAAACCTTTTATTGACATATAGCGATTGATTATCAATCATTTCAGCCCTGATTCTCACCAGAAGGATGGGTAGTATCTAAAAGCACATACGAGGTTTATCAATAAAATGTATGGTGAAAGGTCACACAGTAAGTCCAACCTTTGAAACGTGCCCCTGCTCACTGCCAAAAACAGATTTTCATTCTTTAAAGATGCACCATGCAAATACCTGTGGGAACCATTCTGTTGAATATCACCTGTCTCCATATCGTCCTTCTTTTCATATTTAAAGCAAGGTTGACCAGTCTCACCCGACTGAACGGAATTACAAGAAATAAACTCCCCCTAGATATAAACCACAACAGGCTCAGTCCAGTTAGAGCTCCTTAACCCATTAAGCATCATTTGGTTACAACGTTGCCACCCAACTTAGTACAGTACACCCTCAATATAACGAACTAATTGGTACCAGACTCTTGACGTTAAAGTCGAACACCGTGCAGTTCGATAATTTCCTTGGTATCATGGCTTTTACCAAACATCATTAAACAGAGCGTCATTTGACCGTACAGTCGTATGCAATAACATCCGGCTATGTCTAAATGGCTCTTTTTCTCAATAAATGCTCTATTTATGGCTCCTCTCACAATGCTGGTCACCCAGAGACTGATGTGGCACTGCGGAGGAGAGTGGGTGTGTGTGAGTGCATGGGTGTGAATGGATGCCACGCTAGTCAGTGTTTCCCACATGTCCATTTTTTTACCAAACAAAGATTTGTTAAATGAACATGAAGTTCAGCCAGCTCAAGATGGTCGTTAAAACCGAAATTTGATAAAAGAGGGTTCTTTGTATTGAGGGTTTACTGTGTATGGTTTCCTGGGTTACAGGAAACCATTTGGCTTGTCATTCTGTGCAGCCATCTGATGGTAGCATTACATCAAGTGAGTGGATGGTGGGTGACTCCACCTACCACTGATCCTATTAAAAAAAAAAAAAAAAAAGCAACTACTGTCAAGTGCATCTTCTGTACTTCATCAATGTCTGTCCTGCCTCAGTTCTCTTGCTTACACAACTTCTATACCACGCTTTCCCATACATTCCTCCATAACATTCATTCACCTGCTTAGCCTATCATGCCTCCTTTCATCCTCAAAACACACACATACATCCTCTTCACTGCCTTACTCACATACATACAGTACTTTTCATGGCCATATCTCTGCGGAAAAGGTTGCATTCTGGATAAGGTACTGATATAATCGGCTAGCCCTGCTGTCTCACTATAGTGTACAAACATCCCTTGCCTCCCTCCATACCCTATGAAATGGGAGGATGGTGTGGAATACGAGAAAGATAACTTCAGCCTTAAGATCAACAGGTTCACATTCAAATAACTGCAATGAATAATGAATTCCTAGCACCACATACCAAAGACCATATGGGACTATTTCAAAGCAAAGAGACATGACAAGCAATAGAACTGAAATGGGAAAGGAGACAAAAAGTACAAGAATGGGTAAAAATACAAGAAAACAAAATAAAGAGACTATGAAAATAAACTAAGATATAGCCCCTAGCCCCCCAAATGGAAGGAAAGTGTAAAACTTAATGTTGCATTAAAGACCAATACAAGTTAAAATTGGATCTTCATTCATTTGTTTGGTTTTGAAGGCTCCAACATGCTTGCATGCATCGGCCTTTGTCACCTAATGGCAGCTCTCCATGCTGCTCAATCTCTGGCAGCTTCCCTATTCAGTCCCTTATCCCTGAGGTCACACTCAATGACCTCGTCCCAGGTCTTTTTTGGTCTACCTCTCGCAACCCTACCCCTAACACTAACACTTCTCACTTTCTGGACCCAATTATCATCCCCCATCCTCTCCACATGCCCAAACCATCTCAACCTGCCTCTCCTCATCACAACACCAATACACTCCTGGCTCAACCTACCCCTCAATTCTTCCATTGTAAACCTAGCCTCCCTAGGCCTCACACTCAAAGACACACTACACATCCACCTAATCATTGTCATTTCTGTATGTTTGAGCCTGCAAATATCCTCTTCCTTCACTTCCCAGGTCTCACTACCATACAGCATTACACTCCTAACACATGACACATGCTGCATGCAAAGATCCCTTAGCACGGAGGGAGAGCCTGTAATAACCGAATTGGAACTTAACAAAATAATCACACTGTCCTGGCCGAGATTCGATCTCAGGCCCTTGTGCTTGATACGCGTGCATGTTGCCACTGAGCCAAAGAGAGGATCTCCGCTTTGCCTCTAAGCAACATGGGCTTTTATGTACCCCATTACAAGCCCTCTCAATGTCAGGAGAGGCAACAGCTTCCTGGACTTCTTGCAATCACTCCTCACTCCAGCCACAGAGCTAGCTCCAACCCCACCTGTGGATGGTGCACAGAAATGGTCTGGGATTCATTTAAAATATCTGCTAAAAGATGGGGATGGCAGGAGAAAATAGAGAAGGAAAAGATTGACGACAAACACACTATAATGAGGGAAGTCAAGAAGAACATGAACTGACAAGACCATGTCATAATTAGAACAAAGTGGAAGAGGATACCAGGCATTATACAGGTATGGTCAATCCTGAAACATGTTAGTGCTGTCTCCCCTGACCTGAGGATTCTACTTCCTACCACAACACTGGGGTCATACTGCATGGACTCGTCTCTTCACACTTGGGTCCGTGTATCTTCCCGTGTCGTGTGTGTGGCACTCACCAGATTGATCATTGGGCATGTTGGCCTGGCTTCTCATCTCCACCACCTCAGACTAGTCCTGGACCCTTATTGACAGTGGTGCAGAGATCAAGAGGAGACCACAGCCCACTTCATAATGCACTGCCCTCACTCCTACTCCTAAGCCATCAACAACATCAAATCCTTTGCCACATGTGTGTCTTCCTCAAAAGAGTTGGACTACTACAGTCTTTAGCTAGGGAATTCTCTTCGAGAGCCATTGGGAGGGATCTTCCAGCTGACAACAGCCCTTTGATAAACACTAAGGCCCAAGACCAACACTGGCTCCCAATTATGAGTACAATGACAAAGTGTACACCAAGATGAAGCGTCTAACAACAAGAAGTTTTGCTCTGGTAGCTGAAGACCAGCAGGGCTGTCAGCACTGAGTAAGAAGTTTTGAGAAGGCAGGAAGGAAGCCTGACACATGGATAGAACAAAAAGTAATGCAGGGTGACCCGATGGCAGCACAAGCTGGCCGGGCACCAACAGTCTCTGCCTGGGCTACCAACATGACTAGGCATGCAACACAACCCTACAGACTTATGCTTTACTGACAACTGGAACAGCCATTCTAGTGACCACAACATGATCATATGACAAAATCTCTCTACAACCATCCCCTCAATCAACTCCCTTTCTTTACATCTTTCACAAAGCTACATATCCTACCTTATCAATTTTATGAAACTCACACATATTCCTAAATAATTCTATTTCTTACTCTCAGTTTATGAAACTCATGCCATATACAGTACACTGGTGTTGGAGAGGGATTCCTTCAAGTGGTGGCAGTCCATTCAGGCAATATATAAAAAAAATGTTTCTCAACTCTCTCCTTTTCCCCCCTCCACAAAAGAAGATGGTGGACTACTGCTAGTGAAACACATCTTCAGCATGCAGCTGATCATCCGACAAATGAGCTCGGGGCCTTAAAACTATACATTAATGTGGCACTAACACACCATATTAACCTTTTGCAGTCTCCATACACAGACCTCTGTTTCATATCATGATCTTTTTAGCATGAGTCACTTTTCTACCAAAATATTCTACTTTCCATATCTTTAAACAATTATCTCTTCCATGACTGCACCATGTATATGTTTGAATGTATATATATATATATATATAGAGAGAGAGAGAGAGAGAGAGAGAGAGAGAGAGAGAGGCAGTACTGACCTGTAGCAAGAGATGAACACTAGAATATGGTGCTTGTTGCAAAGAAATTCTATGGAAAGGATGTACTGCAAAACTACTGTATGGTCCTATTATGCCACTGAGCTACATGAAGTGGGATTCAAAATGACAAAAATCTGGGCTAGATTAGGGTAAAAGGTCTATGAACTTCCTTATAACTGTTGAAAGATGAAGTCTGGGGGCAAGACTACAGTGGTACAGAACATTTAAAGGTAGATAACCAACCTATACTGTACCTGGTAATTACATGACTGGAAACCTTTCAGCCACCTCTTCATGATGTGAAGTGATGTGTACATGTCTCAAGGTTGTCACCCTAACTGAAACCACAAGATCTATTAAAAAAAAAAAGAAAAAAAATCATGTAATCAAGTCATACAAAAAATACTGTAATAGGGCAATGTACAGATAAAGAAAACTGAAATATGTAGTAACCCTTTATGTTTGTATTTTATGATGTATTCATTAGTTAGCAAGTCTACACATCAGTCTACATTGGTCGACCTATCATATATAGGTAACAATCGTGAATATATTGTTTCAAGAGGCAAAATGTTACTATTGTCATTATTCTGAGTCCATAAACATCATATATCCCAACACGACATACTCAAGTTAACAATGAAATGCCAAACAATAAGCACAATAAGTAAACAGAAACAATACACACAAGCCATTTGCGGCAATAATGAAAATAGAAAATGACAAGCTATACACTTGCAAGACCCACAGATAATACGAATACAGTAAATCTCGCTTTACCATACCCTACTAGACCGGGTACTGGATTTAATGGACACTTTAATGGCCCAAGACAAATACCAAATACCATCCGTTAAATGGGAAAACCACGTGAACCTCCCGGATAACTCTGGGCCCATTGAGCACTTTTGCACTTAACATATACTATCAGTTACATGAAGCATGTGACGCAGGCCTACTGGATCCTCCCCAAGTGCCAGGTGACTCAAAATGCAGTAACCAATGCTGGCATTTTTTTTTTTTTCCCCACCCTATTGGGTTAGATTGGAGAGGACAAGGGTGTGAAATTATAGGTATAGTTAATGTAAAATGGATACAGTTTTCATTTTTCATACTAGAATATGCTATTTTACTTATTTATTTTCCATTATGTGCTGGAAATCCCACTTCGGAGGGGGGGCATCAGATTTACTGGATTATCGGCTTTATTGGATCAGGCTTCTCCCCAACTGACCCAATATACAGAGGTTCTACTGTATTAGAAAAATTTATACTATTTCTACACTTAATGAAATATCCAGTGTTTATAGGGAAAACATAAATACAACTTGTCACAAAAAAAATCAGAGGTTACCCATTTTGACAAATAAATTTAGATATATATGAAGCTCAAAGAATTTATATGGAAGAATAAGTTATGTAAAGCAATGACCTAATGGCATCTGTCAACGCATATATCCCAATACCATCATCCCTGGACTTTTGATACACACTGTAACCAACATGTAATGCTTCCTTCTCTCTATACACAGACCATATCTCTAAGGTTTGACGCAATACATTATGTTTTTGATAGGTGGCATGGAACAATACTACTGTAATATAATTTGTACAAATACATGGTATTTAATACACCACAATAATTATTATCAAAGAAGTTTCACAAGAAAAGCAGGTTCATTCAGTATGCACTGTCTTACTGCAGTACAGTATTTAAATCTGACATAACTGTGCAGTGGCTCTCATTTGGTACTTTGAGAGCTAGGCGGTGTGATAGTACTGTACAGTACAGTATGTAATACCGCAATATTCAGTTATTCCTGTATATTCAGTATATTCATTCATTTTCTATGATGCAACTTATGCTCTGCAGAAAATATTTAAAGACTATAACTACAATACCATAAATTGAACATAGTGCATAAGAAACTATACTGTCTTTTAACTAAATGTATTACTATGGTGTTTACAAGAGGCTGAAACAGTATGCATTCTGGTGCATTTTTGGTAACATATCATTAGTAGATCATCTCCCTTTTCCATGAGCAATTTAACAGATTACTATTACTGCTGTCAGGCATCTGCAGAAAAAATGTTAAGACATATAGTATTACTGTATAATATTACTGAATATCTATAAAAAAAAATCCTGAATGTCAACTTCGGTTGTACTGTTAAATACGTTTTATGATTAAATACATATTGTGACAAGAAGACAAATTAAAAAATGTTAACTAAATCTCATCAGTTGTAGATAAAAACTAAGCTGCTTCTACTGGTCCCTCATGCTTTGTCTCTGAGTTACCTTTTGTCTCCTTGAGTGGTCCATCACTGGTGGGTTCTGACAAAGCCACCTCATGGTCCTGACCTCCCTGTAGTGCTTGTGCTTCAGGGCTACCAGGAACCAGAAGACCCAAACTCTCATACCTTTCATATTTAGGACCTGGCAATGCTATAAGTGGGTCATGACCTGCTAGGAGCTTTTGGGCTTCTGGACTATCAGGAACCAGTAGTCCCAGCCCTTCATAGCCTTCATAGGAAGGCCCTGGTATGGCTTGGGTGTGATCTTTGTCTGCAGGTTTTAGGGGAATGGGATTATTTTGGTCTTTTTCTAGGTGGGCTGCTAATGCTCCAGGGCCACCTCCAGCTTTACCAAAGTAAGAGTAGCTTGCAGCCTGTGATGTCATTCCAATAATCTCCTCCCAAGTCAGTCCCTCACAACCATCTTCAGATGGACAGTAGCTAAATCGCTCTCTGAAAGGTGAGGATGTGAGAATGGACAAATTGAAAATGAATGCAGATAATGTGAATATGATGAAGAGAGTTCGATCCATGACCCTAGAGACGAACTTCCACTCCTCAACCAGGTTCTGTTTGATAGTCGTCTTGCCAGCAGCCCGCTCCTCCCTGTTCAGAATACCGGCAATGGTCTCAAGGGCAGACACTGCACGCCGCTGGAATGGGTCTGGAAAATACAGCTGTATATAGAGCAAACCTGTGAAAAATTAATGGACTGTAAGACAGAAAGAATCAAACAAAAAATCATCATTATAATTATCCTAATTAAGTTTCCACATTTTCATGAAATGAGGAGATCCACAACATGGCTCTTTGATCTCGCTGGGAACATGGACCAAAGGTAGTCTCCCCGGGCTCTCATGTGGATGCTTACAACAGAAATGGACAATGAGGTTACCATTTCCCTACACCAATACAAAAGGAAGGAATTTCCAGCCCTGCATTCATGCCTTTTTTAATTAAATTTTACTTTATGATGGGATGATGTGGACAGCATTCTTTCTCCACTATCCTTATGGATAATAATAATAATAATAATATTAAACCTTTGATCATCATCATCGTCATCCGGACCTCCTTTCCCACCCTAGGGAAGGGTGAGTAGTAGTAACATCCAGACAGCCTAAGTCTGCCCAATTCAATGGACCACACTTCCATTCTCTCATCATTCAAGCCCATGGAATCCTGGCTCCATAAGATAGGCCAAAAAAAATTTCACCACGTTCTGTAGCTTTATGTTTACCTATCTGATAGAGTCAATCCGAATGCTGTCATGTTAAAAAGGGGGCCTGATCCCTGGCTATGTGCTTCTCTGCACAAAATTCATCCAGCCAGCTCGGTCTCTTGTCAGTCCCTTAGCCTCACCAACTTCCATACCTCTCTTCCTCACACACTCATCTACCATATCCCCCCACCTCCTTGGCCTACCTTGCCCCCTCCCTCCTTTAAATTCACTCAGATAAACCATCTCCACCATTCTATTGTCATCCATTCTCTCCACATGACCAAACAATTGCAGTACATCTTCAATTCTAGTGTCCACAGACTTCCTCACTCTGCATCTTTCATGAATCACATTATTCCATATCCTGTCCACTCTCTGTACTCCACATACATTCCACAGCAGTCCCATCTCTACTGCTCTTACTCTTGACTTTTCATTTTCATGCCACTTCAATATTAATAATAATAAAAATAATACATATGTTAATGAAAATAATTATCTATCATCCAATCCTATATTGCCCCAAAACAAGCACTGAGGCTCGCAGGTTAGCACTAAGTCTGGACATTCAGGGTGAGGGTTACCATTTACTATTCCCAAGTGACATTACATGAGGAAGTAACTCCAACCATCCCTCAGATATTAACCTTTATTGGCCGCATCTGGTTACGGCACTTTAACCCACTAGTTGACCAGTACTGTATATGGTTATGTGACTATGTAGTAAAAGGTTTCCTGGACTACAAAAAACCATCTGACATGTCACTCAGTGCTAAGTCATCTGAATGTTGCTTTACTGAGTGACTGAATGGTTAGAGCCCCCACCTACCACAAAATAATAACAACAATATTAATAATAATAATTTTAGTTGTGGTAGGCGGTGGCGCTCTACATCCACTCACATGATGCAGTGCTGCTTTGGGTGTCTGCCCTTTCCTCCCTTCCTCTTCTGTCTTTCTTTCCTTCTTCATTCTTTCCTCTTCCTTCTGCCTAAGGGTGACTTTACACTCCCTCTTCTGTCTCTCTTTCCTCCATTCTTTCCTATTCCATCTCCCTGTGGGTGACTCTACACTGAGCGAGAAGCCAAATGGTTTCCTGTACACCAAGAAACCATTTACTATGCTGGGTGGTAACCATATAACCAAATTATTGTGCCTGGTGGTTAAGTGAGTAATTAAGGCACTCCAATCAGATTGAGCCAGTGCAGGTATATATCCAAGAGGTGGTTGGGGTTCATTGCTCACATAATGTCACTCAGGGATGAGTGAGGCTGGTTACTCTCACCTTAAATGTCAGGACCAACTTGCCTAGCCCCGGGCTCTTACGCTCCTCATGGGGCAACATTGGATTGGATGATGGATGGATAATTTTAATAACAATCACCATTTCAAGCCTCCTTCCCCTTACATGTGTGGGATCTAATAATAAGAAAAAGAGATTCTGATGTAGAATACCAACAAAATACACAGTTAACACTGATAACAGCTGCAGCCATTCCTATAGTAATATACCATCTCTGGGCTCAGAGCCACCATATTTAGGATCATTTACAGGTAGCACGCTAGTCCACAGCCCTGGTAGCATCATACATGATAGAAGAACCTCTGACCATCTCCAGAATCTGAACCATAGTATACTAATGCAAAGCTTTCTCTGACATGAGAGGTATTCTAAATTCTCAGCTCTGCTCCGCATGTGCAATACATGCCACATTATGTCCTCTGTCTGACTGATGAGGGATTATGCCCCCAGGCTAGACCTAGATAGCTCATATAGCCCTGCTAGGGTTGCAGGAGAGCGTTATGCCTCCCAGCAAAGGCAGCTACCCGGATGGGGTGCAAACGCTTGACCTCGTGATCTCTAGTCCAGCCTCCATCACTGAGCCACCCTGCTCCCCCTTTATCTCACTGAGTCACGCTTTCAATTTATTAAAGGGGTGCAGCCCTTGTCATGTGTATCTCAATGCAAACCTTATCCATTTACTTTTATCCATGGTAAGTTCTTTTGCATCTCGAACTTCCATATCTCACTTACTCACAGTTCTTTCCTCTTCCTACCAACTCACCACTCAGCTCCCCATAGTCCATCTTTTCATAGGGCTTCTTCATCTCCTCCTTCTTGGGCTTCTTGAAGTCATGCTGTTCCTGAGGCTTCACAGTAAACACCCTCACCAAACTGCCATTCACATCCACTGCCTTTTCCATTGGATCCTCGGGCTCTACTTTTGTTACAATATGGTTGTCATCCTGAAAAAGTGGATGCTTGGTAAAACTGCTCACACTCAGTTTATCTATCAATTGCCAGAAGCCTTAATCTCGTAAGGGGGGCCACAAATAAATTGCCTCCATGTTGCCCGGTCCCCTGCCATTTCGCTACCCTGCTCCCAGCTCACAACCCCCTCTCTCAAGTACCTCACCACTCCATCCCTCCATCCCATCCTTGGCCTCCCTCTCCCCCTCCCCCCTTTCACCTCACTCACATACACTCTCCTCATTAGTCTCTCACTCTCCATCCTCTCCACATGGCCAAACCACCTCAATGTATTTCTCCTAATGTTATCATATTAACATCCACACCACAACACTCCTTCACTTCCTCATTTGTCAGTCTGTCTCTCCATGTAACTCCACATGCTCCCCTCCAGTAACTCATTTCTACTGTTCTCACTCTTGACTTGTGTCCTTCCAAATCATATTTACCCAAGCACTCCTCAACTTGTCTCTTATATTCTGCCTTTTTTTCCCCTTCTCTTGCAACCTTTCTACCCTCCTTGTACGGACTACATCCTCCTGTCCTTCCCTCCTTCTATTCCTCCATTGCATTTGAACCTTGACTTTCACCACCACTAAAAGGTGGTCAGAAAGTCCATTCCCCCAACCTCTGTATGCTCTTGCATCCATTACTCACCTTCTCATTCTATCGTCCACACACACATAATCAGTCATTTCCTTCCATTTGTTCAGTTCACCACCCACCCGCCTCATCACTTGGCACGTATACCTGTGGGTCATTTTGTGCCTAAAGAGGGTATTGGCTATCACCAACCCCCTCCCCACACATACATCCACTAGAGCAATGTCATTCTTGTTCACTTCTGCAGGCACACCCCACTCACCAACTACTCCAGCCACCTTCACATTCCCTACTTTTCCATTCATGTCTCCAATCAAAAACACTCTCTCATTTCTTTCAAACTTCTCCAAGCACGCTTCCACATTTGCCCAGAACTCTTTCTTTCACTCTACTTGCACGATCTTGCATTGGTGCATATACTTACACAATCACCCACATTTGTAGTCCTACTTCCAAAATTACCCACACAATCCTTGAGCCAACTGACCCATACTCTCTTATATTCTCCTTCCATCCCTTGCACACAACAATACATACTCCTTCGTTTGCCCTTTCATTCTCACCTACTCCACATATACCCCATCCACACTTCCACTCTCTCACACTCTCACCTCTCCATTTTGTCTCAGTTATTCCACATATGTCCACTTTTGAACCCTCAAGCATCTGGACAATCTCTCTCTTTCACCTCATTATTTGCACTCTTGACATTCCATGTCACAATCCATACCATGTACTTTGTTTAGTCCTTAGTCATCGCCTGTTGGTCAGTTGTTTTCCGGGGAGGGGCACTAGCCCTCTGCCAACGCACTTGTTGTAACCTAGGGAACATATGTTCACACTTAATACTCTCAGTATTCATCACATTCACCCACTAACACTATTTACTATACATAATACTGGGACAATATATTACAGTACTACCAAGGTTCAAATACACACAAACACACTTACAGTACTGATATTCACTACACCAATATTCACAGACAAATACTCATCAAAAACAGTACAGTATTCACCAATAGTCACACAGATTAATCTCTCCTATATTACAGACTCAAGTGCAGGTTACTGGACCATAAAGGCATTTGTAACAGCAATATGTGGCCTCCAATATTTGTACTCCATCAAGGAGAAACACTAGAATGGCAACATGGACCCAAAGAAGACCTTGTCTTTTATAGCCTGACACCAACTATACTTATGCTAAATGCAAGTAAGTTAATTTTCATCTAGTTCAGAATGAGGTTTACTGTATCGAGATGAGAGGGGAAAATATCTCTCCTACAGCACCAAAGCCACAGCAAATCAGGTTTCTGGAATTGGCATTCTCAACAACTTCCTCTGACACAGCAGGCTGTTACTTCAGCCAATGCTTGAAGGTGATGTAAAATGTGTGACAAGCCAAACCTTGTTTCTTATATCCAACTCACTCAGATGCAGGGAGCAAAGAAAGGAACTAGATTTATACATACTTCTTCCATGGTTCTTGTTTTGCCACAGGGTAATATATTAGTCTATGCCAGTTTCCAGCAGAGATGAAAGGAAGGAAGAGACTCTCATGAGCATGCTGCATAGCTGTTATGTGCTTTAGAATTTGGGAAGTGGCACAGCAGAAAAGCAACTATACTAATGAAGTCTTGGCAGTTAATGAGCTGCTTCTGAATGACTAAGCCTGATACAACTTTCAAAACTAAGCTGACTGGCAGGTTTGCACACAAAAGTGCAGGTGTCATAATGATACTGTATAAACTCCCTTTCCAAATTCAACATGTTCTTGGATACCTTATATCACTCATAAAAAAAAAAAAAATCATCACCACCAACCATAGTTAATATACTCTGTTCACTTTAACTTTGTCTAAAATTGTCATCATTCCATCTTGAATGGTGAACTATAACAAGAGATTTACACTAGAATATGATGCTAGTCACAGATGAGTGCTATGAAAAGGATATACAGCCATAGTATCATCTGATACTGAGCTACAGTAAATATGTGGCAAAAGGATAGAAATCTGGGCCATGTTTAAGTGAATGGGCCATACTCACTCTTCTTACCAGCAATGCTCACAATATTAATGATCCACTTAACACTAATACTCACACCGATGTCCCATGCTTCCCTCACAATTCTTGGAATACGCACAAGGATCATTCTAGCGACGAACAGTGTCCCCACCCTGCCGGATTATGGATTATATGGGTGTTAGAGAGACTGGGAATGGAAACTGATGAGGCCCTCAGAGTCAAATTAGGACTCACTCAACCAACCACTGGCTTTTGGGTATTATGTTGCAAAAGACTGGATAAGTGATATGCTCAGTATCTTAATGGCCATAATTTCTTATATTTTGAGACATACCTCTTAACAGAATGAGAAGCCTATTTCAACAACAGAGAGAGAGATATGCTAAAAGATTAATGAATGTATTTCAAAAGTAAATGGAACATACTTCAGTAAAATAAAGGGCATATATACACAGCATTTTATCATCACCATCATCGTAACCCTACTTCTCACTTAAAAAGTGGTGGATACGAACCAGATGTAGGAATGAAACCACAATACAGTACAGAAGTAGGAAAATCATTAACGGTGTGACCAGTGAAACAGACCACATATAAACTGATCATCTGTACAACAGACATTCTACTCAATCTCACAGGAAAAATTTTTTCACATCTATTTTTTTTCTTTAAAATGCACTTCACAAATGCACATGGGATACAACCATTCTCTCAGCTACCTAATTAACAGAAGTGCAACCTTAGACATGTACAGTGCATCAATAACAAATTTTATCCATCCATTTCTATACTTTGTCAGTAATTTTGCTTCTTTAACCTCCATACCACACTTACAGGTAATCACATTTACTGACCCATATCCAGCCATCTTGTTCTTGGCCATTCACACCTCCTTTCACCTTGAACCTCATTCATGAAGAACATACATTTTTTCCTCACATATTTTATACCTGACTTTCTATACGACTATGCCATATTATATTATACCAAAGTGATGAGGTAGTAAGGAGTAAGGAGTCAGAAAGGTATAACCAAAATGAAGGAGAAGCACAATGACGATACAGTGAGGAATCAGAATCACACAAGCAAAATGAGGAATGAGAAGTATAGTGAGGATGCTGTAGGAACAATGGTGAGGAATCAGAAGAGTATGAGGAAAATAGAAAGTGATGAGCATAGTGAGGATACTGTAAGTGTTGATAGGGAAGAATGGGGGATGAGGTTCTGGAACATACAACTGATTTCCCTTCACAACTGTGATTTCTTTTCCCAGGAAACACTGTACAAGGAGATGAGCATGTAAAGTTGTACCTTGTCTCTTCTTCCCACAAAACCAAATCTTGGACAGGAGAAGAAAACTGTTGTATGTCTGCAATTTTGTCTTAGCAGGAAGTGAGGAAAGAAGAGTGCAAAATTTCAAGCTACCCTCATTCTTCCTGAATTACCAAATCAAAGCTGCAAGATGAAATCGTTCGTAATTATAATCAAGAATCCCAACACCGAAGAGCATGAACAAAATAAGAGAATGAGAAATTCCCTGGTAAATGGAAAGGGTCGGTGTTAGGAAGGTATCAGTCCATAAAAAACTGCTAAAACTGCAGGACTGAGCTGTATGGCTAAGAATGGTCAAACACAATGACCCCATATAGAAGTGGGAAAAGATGTTGACAAAAAAAAAAAAAAGTGAACAAGCTGCAGTGATAATGAAGTAAGCATAGGTGCAAAATGAGACAGTGAGAAGCATAGTGAGCATACTGCATTGATGAAAGAATGAGAAGAACTGTGATCATACTGTTGTGATGAGAGAGATGAAAGAAGTAAAATGAACATACCTGATGAAATGGGGGACCTGGTAGCCTCGCATACCCATAACATTGAGGTTGAGCACTGAGACGGAAAACGTGATGTTCAGGGTGATCATGGTGATACATGCACCATAGTACACACCTGTAGTACAAACACATGGCAATATTAGAAACATTTGCATATTCACAAACAGAATTATTATAGACCTGCATATACTCAGCATTATTATACAAAGTTGTATACACAAAACATTATTGCATACATAAACACAGCAGCATATATACCTGCACACACACACACACACACACACACACACACACACACACACACACACACACACATACACACACACACACACACATGTTATGTGCTTTGTAGAAACCAAGTTAAGGGAGAATACTGATATCCATATGGGAGATGGGAAATACAAATTGTGGAGAAGAGACAGAAAAGATAAAATGGGAGGAGGAGTGATGATAGCAGTGAAGAATAACTTAAATATAGATTCTGTGGAAATGGGAGAGGGTAGGGCTGAAGTGATAAACATGAAATTAGAAACTGGAGAGAACTGTAAGAGAGATATAGCAGTAGTATATGTTCCACCTAAGACAAGAGCATGGACTGATGATGAATACCAGGAGATGTTGTCAGACATGGTTAGTTACCTACAGAAAGTGATTGAGAAAAGCAGCAATATAATTCTAATGGGTGATTTTAATTGTAAAGAGGTGAACTGGGAGGAATGGGACTCAGGAGGCAGCGAAGATTCGTGGGGCACTATATTGTTAAACATTGTGATGAATAATGTAATGACGCAGTGGGTCAAAGAAGAGACAAGATTCCGAGATGATGACACCCCAGCAAGATTAGATTTACTGCTAACCAAAGAACCTGACGTAATTGAATCCTTGAAATATATGTGTCCTATGGGAAAAAGTGATCACGTGGTCATTGAGTTCCAGATGATAATAGGGAACGTGGTGCCAAGAGATGAGCTCCATAGGCAGGGAAGATACAACTTTGGGAAAGCAAACTTTACGGAATTGAGTAAATTTTTTGAAAATGCAGATTGGAGAAAATTCAGAGAAACAAGAGAGATTCAGAGGAAGTGGGATATCTTTCTAGACCTCTATAATTCAGGAGTGGATAAATATGTTCCAAGAGTAAGTGGGAAAGAATACAGGAAAAAGGAGTGGTATAATAGAAGGTGTATTATAGCAAAAAAAGAGAGGAACATGGCATGGAACAAATGGAGAAAGAGAGGTAATAACAGAACAAAGGAAGAATATAAAAGAACTAGAAATGAATATACAAGAATTCGTAGAGAGGAAGAAAGGAACTTTGAAAAAGGTATAATCGACAAATGTAAGGATGAACCCAAATTGTTTTATAGATTTGTTAATGGCAAATTGAAGCAAAAGGAAGGAATCACCAAACTGAAAGTAGAAGGAGAGGTCTATAATGATGCGGCAATGCAAGCTGAAATAATGAACAAACGTTTCCAATCAGTTTTTACTAATGAAGGGGAGTTCGTGGAGGGGGAGGGAGTGACTAGGAGTGTAGTGATAAAAGATATAAAAGTGGAAGTGCAGGAAGTGTACAAATTACTGGAAACTCAAGATGTAAGGAAAGCCCCAGGACCAGATGGAATTTCAAATTGGGTACTGAAGGAATGCAGAGACCAACTGGCAGATAAGATTCACAGTTTAATTGTGTGTTCGCTGGAAGAAGGGAAAGTGCCTCGGGAATGGAAGAGAGCAAATGTGGTACCAATTTATAAGGGAGGAAACAAGGAAGAACCCCTGAACTATAGACCAGTGTCCCTAACCAGCATGGTTGCAAAATTGTGCGAGAAGATTCTGAAAGATAGGTGGATAAAATATCTGGAAGAGATGAATATTTTGACTGAAAGTCAGTTTGGATTTAGAAGTGGAAGGTCATGTGTTTCCAACTTGTTGAGCTTTTACTCAAGGGCGATTGATGTGCTGCAGGAGAGAGACGGTTGGGTGGATTGTGTATATTTAGATTTGGAGAAGGCCTTTGACAAGGTACCCCATAAGAGACTAATGTGGAAACTAGAGCATATAGGAGGACTGAAGGGTAACCTCCTGGAATGGATGAAAGACTTTTTGAGAGACAGACAAATGAGGACAGTAATAAAGGACAGGATGTCTGGATGGAGAGAAGTAACAAGTGGTGTCCCACAGGGCTCGGTGTTGGCACCAGTAATGTTCCTGATTTACATAAATGATATGGTAGATGGAGTAAACAGTTATGCAAGTCTGTTTGCTGATGATGCCAAGATCTTGAGGAAGGTAGAGGTTGAGGAGGACTGTAAAATGCTGCAGGAGGATCTGGATAGGATACATGACTGGAGCCGGATGTGGGAAATGAAATTCAACGCAAAAAAATGTAAAATATTGGAAATGGGTAAAAGCACCAAGAGACCATCACTGAACTATATGATGGGTAATGAACCAATCACAAAAGCGAGAGAAGAGAAAGATTTAGGAGTGCTGTTCCAGGATAGTTTGTCACCTGAAAAACACATCAACAAGATAGTTAGAGAGACATATAAACTCTTGACCAACATAAGAGTGGCATTCCATTACATGAATGAAGAGATGATGAAAAAACTGATAGTAGCCATGATCCGCCCCAGGTTAGAATATGCGGCAGTAGTGTGGTCCCCACACAAAAAGAAAGATATAAACAAGATTGAGAGAATACAAAGAACAGCAACCAAGATGGTCCCCAGTTTGGCAGATCTGTCATATAGTGAGAGGCTAGAAAGGCTGGATTTGCCATCCTTAGAGGAAAGGAGAGAGAGGGGTGACATGATTGCAGTGTTCAGGACCATGATGGGAGTAGATAAAATTGATAGAGAAGATCTGTTTTTATGGGATAAGAGAGCAACAAGAGGACATGGACTGAAACTGAAGAAGCCGCGCTGCTTGAAGGACATCAAGAAATATAGTTTTCCGTATAGATGCATAGACCTGTGGAATAGACTGGACAAAGAGATCGTCCAGTCTAAAAACTTAAACGAGTTTAAAGCTAAATTTGACTTATTGAGAAACAGAGACGGGACCCCACGAGTGTAGCTCATTTCCTGTATATCACAATTAGGTAAATACAATTAGGTAAATACAGCTATGCAGATTTCACAACATTAGAGAGTACATATTATGTCACTGAGGAGTGCCCCAGATCTGCTTAAATATGACAACATAACAATATTTTAACCTAGGAAAAATCTGTGTGTAAACAGACAAGAAATTACTGTTGCTTATTTTGTTACCTGTAATACATGTTTTAATTGTTGTTTTCTCCTGCTTCTGCTTCTAACTTGCTAAGAAAGATACTGTGCTGCACCATAATGTAAAATGCTGCACACAAATGTAACTGTGATTTTATAGTCAATTAGACTGCAAGATGATGCTGATTTCATGTGTGCAGCATGTCGGGGAGAGCAGGTGGAGATTGTTAGGCGTGAAAGGGTTGAACTTGCAGGTGAGTCTCTTGAGTGTGTGGAGGAGTTTCGTTATTTGGGAGACATGTTATGTGCCGGAGGTGGGGCTGGAGTTAGCTCAGTTGCTAGGGTGAGAAGTGGTTGGAAGAAGTTCAGGGAGCTGTTGCCTCTTCTGACATTGAGAGGACTCTCCTTATGTGCTAAGGGGTCTTTGTATGCAGCATGTGTTAGGAGTGTGATGCTGTTTGGTAGTGAGACCTGGGCAGTAAAGGAAGAGGATATTCGCAGGTTTAAACGTACAGAAATGACAATGATTAGGTGGATGTGCAGTGCGTCCCTGCATGCAAGGCCTTGGGGGGCTGGGTTTACGATGGAAGAGTTGAGAGGTAGGATGGGACTGGAGTGTATTGGTGTTGTGATGAGGAGATGTAGGCTGAGGTGGTTTGGACATGTGGAGAGGATGGGGGATGATAATTGGGTACAGAGGGTGAGAGGTGTTAATATTGGGGGAGGGGTTGGGAGGGGTAGACCGAGAAAGACATGGGACGAGGTCATTCAGTGTGACTTAAGGGCTAAGGGACTGAACAGGGAGGCTGCCAGGGATCGAGCAGCGTGGAGAGCCGCCATTAGGTGACCAAAGCCGACGCATGCAAGCATGTTGGAGCCTTCAAAAACGAAACGAAATGAAACGAAGGCTGTCTACTGTATTTATCTATCTATTTTGTGATAGCATAATCTACTGTGTGTGTGTGTGTGTGTGTGTGTGTGTGTGTGTGTGTGTGTGTGTGCAAATTATATACTACAGTACTGCATTTCATTATATGAGCATATACCTAATATCACCAATCCATCACTACTACTATTTCCTCTTCTACCACCACCATCTTCACCAACACCAACACATACGGCTATAGTGAGTCTCCATTAAAGTAACATTTTTGTTTTTTTCTACAGAATCCATGTTGTCACAAAAAAAAAAAAACATCAAAATTCGATTGGAAGCCTACCTATAAAGCTGATTTGACAATTCACCCAATTTATAATAAGGTCCTGGCTGGATGGAAGTTCTTGAG
>JAGKTI010000124.1:34270-57115 GCA_018397915.1 Birgus latro
ATATGAAGGTGTTCCTCACACTATCCTTAGGCAGAAAAAGAGGTCTAAATGATGATAATGATGATGATCCATACACAAAGCTGCACTCATCCGAATACTCTTACCTCTTTGGGGATTTGGGTAAAAAATAACATTCTAAAGGTGAAATCAATGACACGTATGATAATATTTTTAGAAAATACAGCTATAACAAAGGCACTGGAAAACTGCAAAATTAAAGTACCCGCCCAAAAAGTATGATATTAAAAACTGTTAACTTACCAGCCAGAAGACATAAAAGGACACCCCAGTGATGCAATGAGGGCCCCATGTTGGAACTCCTTTTACTTCACAATGTGCACACCATTTTCTTTTCAGTCTCTAGCTCACGTCCTTCACTATCTCCCACACCACAACCGTCAGTTTCGATCTCCCGCCCTCGTTGTTTCAGTCCCACGCATAAAGACTTTCAAGCAATACCAAAGTACTACGAACACTAAATAAATCAGCACAAGGACACCTGTTTCAAAAGAGGTTGTATAATCGGAAGCCAAGACAGTGAAAAATCCAGTAAGGTTTCATATCTTCACTTAAGGCGCATTTACTTTTTTCCTGGTGCAGAAGAGGGCGCCTTCACGTGGTGGCACTGGTACAGCTGGGTGTTGGAGCTGCATGATTATATAAATGTCTCTCGGCTACTTCCTTACTCCCCGAGAAGAGGTGAGCTGCAGGAGGAGGGAATACAGTACTGTAGTCTGCAAGCCACTGGGTTCACATTTCAGGTGAACCTGGGGGTACAGCAACTGCTGCTGCTGTCATTACTACTACTACCACCACTACAACTACTACTACTCTACTACTACTACTACCATTACTACTACTCTACTGCTACTATTACTCTTTTCCTGCTACCATACTATCAAGAATGGAAAAGTTCGGTTTGAAAAAACATATAAAGCAAATTAAGCTCACACAGTACATCAATACGGTACTTCTGAAATCCGTAGGTGCTCGTGAGGGACGCCTTAACGCAACGGTGCCGTCAATATGACCGGGCGATGGAGCTGCAGGGTTACACAAATGTCCTTGTCTCCTCCCTAACCCTCAAAGGAGAATGGAGGGATATGGTATAAGGACAACTTCATTCTGCAGTCCACCTCGTTCGCGTTTCAGATGAACCTTGGGCTACAACTACCACCGCTGACTTCCGTAACAAACCATTATTTTAGTAGTTAAAACCAGAAACAATTTATAAAGACTGAAGTCAGAGGACGTACGAGTACTTCTTATACTGCTATCTCCTGGCGACTTTATTCAGCTCACGGAACACCTCTTGTTATGAAATGGTTACTGACGACAATTCAACCGCCCCCCCCCCCCAAAAAAAAAAAAGAAAAACCGCCTGCGAGTGGCAAAAATAGAAATAAAACAATGTCCTTGGAGTACAATTTGTAAATGAAAACTGTAGATACCTGTTTATTGAGAGAGAGGGAGAGAGAATTTCTTAACTTGACTAAAATCATCTGGGAGGGACAATAGAAAAGCGATGTCTTCGGCTGAAGAGGTCAGTGAAGACTAAAGCTAACTCCTCCAGTTCGATTATTTTCTACAAAGCTTAATAAAATCGCCTGGTAGCAGGAATAATAGAAACCAAAATACTTCTGGCACTGAAGGGGATAATGGAGGCTAAAATCTAACTCCCCCAAGACTTTAAAAGAAATAAATAAAAGTCTGTTAGGAAGAATAACAGTAACCAAAATACGTTATTGGAAGGGGTTATAGACTACAAGCAGAAGAATGCTGCAGGCACGCGTCTATCTAAACCTGAAAAGAACATTCAAGGATTGAGACGCCCGCGGTCACACGTCCACTTTTCGCGCCGTTACCAGCCTCTCTAGAACCCCGTCCGCCCGCCCTGACATTCCGACTTCCAGAATATTCCCCGCTTTTGGAAATCCTAATCGTATTCATGACTAACAAATGCGCTCTTGCTTCTCGGAACATACGGGGCTCTCCCATTGGCTGAGCGGCTGGCCAATAGGAGGGGTAGAATGATTGTTATTGACAGGGTGTTATTTCGTGGCATAGGAATTCGGGTTTGGCTACTTTGGTCTCGTGTTCAACTAGTCCCTCTTTGCATTTCTGTCGTTACATTATCCTTTTTGTTTCAGTCTTCCTTTCTCTAACTACATTTGTATTCTGTCGATGTCATCTTGTTTACTATTTCCATTTCCATTCTCTTAACTTGTGTTTAGCTTTTATCTGCCTGTTTCCAATATTCCTTTTTCCCAAACTCGTGTGTGTGTGTGTGTGTGTGTCCTTTATCTGTTTTCGCATGTCCTGACTTCATTGGGTTTCTACTGTTCACCTTTATCAGTCGTCTTCCTTTTTCTAACTTTTTTCTTCCTACTTCCGTCTCAATTCGTTTATCTCAAATTTCCCCTTCAACTTTCACAACTCCTCTTCCTTTTTCTCCATTTCAGTCTTCCACTTTCATTAACTCCGCATCTTCAACTTCCTCTTCTGTTTATCTTAGTTTTCTCTTTTCTTAATTCATTTCTTCTCTTCCTTTGAATTTCTCTTCTTTTCCTTGCTATTGCGTGCCTTTCTTCCTTTTCCAGCTTTACGCAAGTTTCCTCCTTCTTCCCTGTTCTTTTTCATCCTTGCCTGTTTGATCTCAAATTTCTCTTCTCTAGTTTTCCTAAATCCTCGCCCATCTTTTATCCTCATCTTCTTCCTAACCAGGTTTATTTGGATGTTCCTTCAGTTTGAATGTTCTAATCTCTCTCCAGTAAGTCAATCTTCCTTCCCTATCCTACTCTCACCATCGCTCCTCCCTCGCAATCCTTTTCTCTGCCGTTTTGTTCTCCCTACTTGTTCTCTCTCTCTCTCTCTCTCTCAGTATTCTTCCTGTAGCCTCATCCTTCTTTCTCCTCTCCTTACCAGTTCTTCCTTTCCTCTCGCCTTCCTATTTTCCTTTTGTCTTTCATTCTTCCACCCCACTTCTTTCAAATTCCACTTTCTTTTCTCCCTTTCTTTTTCCATCACTATCTTACCACTTTCCGTCCACTCTCTCTTCCTCAATCTTCTCTTTCTATATCATTTCCTTCTATCCCTCTTTTATCATTTAACTCCTCGCTTCTTCCCTTCTTTTTTCTTCTCACTTTCCCTCCACCCTCCATTTCCAAGCCTTATATCTTCTCTCCTCTTCTTCGTCCCCTCCCCCTCCTCCTCCCTTTTCCAAACCATCCTTCCTTTCCATTATTCTTTCCAATCTCCCTCCTTTCCCACTCCCTTCTGCCCCCCCCCCCCCGTCTCTCTCCTGACTAACACCCTGTCGTGATATTTTGCAGTCATGTCTCCTCATCGACTTGCCTAGCCTGACGTGTTCGAACGGTAACCATATTTTACACGTGATTTCCGGCTTAACTCACTGACACGCTTGTAAACACCTCCAGTGCTGCTGTACCTACTTTGCTATTATTATTACAGTATTATTATTATTATTATTATTATTATTGTTGTTGTCGTTGTTGTTGTTACTATTACGAGTAGTAAAAATAACAATAATAGTAAAATTGCTGGATTATACAATACAGTTTCTTATTGAACCTGATTTCTACGGTACTGTGATTCACCACTACTTAAAAATCCATGTATTATTACTATTATTGATGGCAATAATAAATTAACTGAAAAATTTCCGTAAACAGTGATTTAAGTACTGTACAGTATTTATAAATGAAAACTGACAACAATCACCTAAAACTTTGGTTTCAACAAAATAAGCTTAGTATAATATTGTTTGTACAATTACTACAGTACTTGTTATACTCTGATACTACTGGAAATGTCACTAGTGCATCACGAGAGAGAGAGAGAGAGAGAGAGAGAGAGAGAGAGAATCGGTGTGTGTGTGTGTGTGTGTGTGTGTGTAATAGTCTGTGCATAGGTAAAGAAGAGCGTGGAAAAGGTGAATATGTAGCTTTTCTTTTTCTCCTTGCTACCTCTCTCTCTCTAAAAGGTTAGTCGAGCAAGGACAATATTAAACTACTGTGGTAAGTATATTTATTAAGTCTATCTACGTTACATAGCGATCTACGGTGAGAGAGAGAGAGAGAGAGAGAGAGAGAGAGATTAGTAAAACGCAGTAGAGACGAACAGAGAGACGATATAATGCAAATGATGGTCTACAGATAATTCCGTACAGAATACCTGTAATTAAATAACTACTGGTAACATGATAAAATTAATTTTACATGACTATAATTCATTCACTTTAAGTAGGTGGAGATTTTGTTACTTTTGAACCTTATTTCCCGTTGCTTAGTGGCAGAAGAAAATACTCTAGATCAACATCCTTTCCACTATGCTTCTTCGTGACTGGCATCATCATATTTTAGTGTTAATATCTAATTACTGCTAAACAATGATAATGGAGATGTAAATTTTAAGCCAAGTTAAAGTGAATCCAAGTACAGGAGGAAGTCGGAAGATGTAGTAGGCTCCATCCCACTGAAGATTTTACACTGATGGCATGATGAATGGTAATCTATCTATTGCCATATATTATTATATTATTCCTTAAAATTAATATTTGCTCTCCACAGTTATTTTGTCAAGTTGCTACCTTCTATTCCTTTCTGCTTCTTCTCCCTCCTAAATGTGACCTCTGCCCCAACCTCATCAAAGGAATACATACATATCCTTGACAATTCCAACTTTCCTCTTTTGTACCACTTCCTTCTTTCATGGTTATTCTCACCAATGAATCAGCCTACATTCTCTCATTGTTTCTTCACTCAAACTTTCTTTCTCTCTCTCTTAAAAATGATCCTTGCCACCAACCTCGGCAAAGTCATAATCATCATCACACATGTCCACCCCCCGTGGACAATATTCAAACCTCTCTCTGAAGGGTGACTGTGTGAGGATGAGAACGTTGAAGAGGAGGGTGATCACGCCAAAGAGGATGAAGAGGAATCGATCCAGAACGCGGGAGAGGAACTTCCACTGGTCACAGAGGCGGGACTTTTGGTCCTCAGTCTTGCGGCTGGACTCTTGGTCCGACATGATGCGGTACATGCCTTCCAGGGCCTCCACTGACCGCTTCTTGAATGGGTCTGGAAGAAGATGGTGACTGGCTGTTAGACAGACAGATACACAGATGGACTGGCAGAAGTTAAGGACAATTTCATACAAATATTCACAGACAGAACTGACAAATAAATATTCAGTACTATATTTTCAGTACAGCGTAAATACAGAATATTTAATACATATACAGTATACAGTAAAATCATTATAATCTGCAGAAAGAGTGTCATAATATTAGACATGTTGAAATGGCTATGCTCAGAACGTTAAAAAATAGCAGAATAATCTGACATACAAAACAAATGCTGAGCCAAGTTGAGATGTATAATCTACCATGCCTCTTTCACCCACCACAATATCAAGACTCATCAGAAGTGCCAATCTTTACATGCAGTAATGGCATATATTACTCTGTTGAAATTAGTAGTTGCTTGTACATGTATATAGGCCAAAAAAGTTTTCAAGCAGTTTGATTATGGTAGGAGGTAACCAGAGGAAAAGTGCCATTATGTCTGAATTTTGACATATCAGAAACACCGAGCCCCATACATTCCAACTTATCAGGAGTTTAAATCAAAGGGATGAATATGGTTAACTGTTCACAAAATGCCACTCAGAAGTTGAACTGCTGGTCACTCTTGCCCCTAAATGTCTGAAATGAGTACCCTAATGCTGGGGTCCTACACTCCTGAGGTGGTAATAAAGGATTATGATGATTTTAAACAACTTACCTTTGAAGTCAGCAACGGTTCCAACGAAGTCAGTGGGCCGCACCTTAATCACTTTCATGCTGAAGTCATCATCCTCGTCGTCAAAGGGGTATACCTTATTTGAAGCCTCCTTCTGCTCCTCCTGAGTATGCACAGAAGAACATTATCTGATGTCATCAGGGTTGGCATTCAAACCCCCCCCAACCCCCCAAAAAAGCCTCGAGTTTTTTCTGTCTTTTAATTTTGTTTCTTACACTGCTAATTTTTGCATAAAATGTAGTCCTATGTTCCTAAGGTTAGGTTAGGGAAGGTTAGGTTAGGTTGGGTTGGGTTGTTAGGTTGAGTTAGGGTAGTTGGGATGTCAAACTGGGAAGCACAGCACCCTACATACACCCGCCCTCTCTCTCTCTCTCTCTCTCTCTCCAGTCATAGTCATACATGCAGACAATACAGAAATTTTCCTAAAATCATACTAACGTTGCTCCAGATACAGTATTGTAGTTATTTATTATTTCTAAATACCTTGCTTACCTGGCTTTTCCCAATAATGAACTTTCCTCCTGGGACACTTTTGGATGTGGGTTCTCACTCTTTCTATCTTAGCATTTATTATTTGGCTGCAGTACTTGCAGGCTGCTTTCTCTTTATTATTTTCTAAAACATCAACTTCAGTCTCCATCCCACTCAGTTGCCATTTTTCTCCCCACAACCAGAAGGCATTTGTCCTCTCAATACCAAGGAAAAACTGAGACTGAGGCACTAAGTACTGAGTCAGCAGTAGTCAAGCCTCACCTGTCCATTTCCTGTATTACCATGTACAGTACAAGTTATCAAAGGCTTGGTCCAACTGGACCAACCTGTATCAACATGTCTAAAATAAGTATCTGTTTTCCAGATGGCACTCCAAACCTTTTATTTAGTTCTAAATTACCTTGTAATTGCTTATTTTAACTAATTTACATATAAATATGAGGAATAACAATAAAACTCCAAAAACCCCAATAAAACCCAATAAAGACCCCCTGCAAAAATATCTATCTATCTATTGCCAGACGCCTCAATCCCGCACGGGGTGGCCACAAACAAATCGCCTCCATGTCGCCCTGTCCCCCGCCATTTCACTACCCCGCTCCCAACTCACACCCCCCTATCTCATACACCTCTCCACTCTATCCCTCCATCTCATCCTCGGCCTCCCCCTCCCTCTCGCCCCCTCCACCTCAATCACATACACTCTCCTTGTCAGTCTTTCAATCTCCATCCTCTCCACATGCCCAAACCACCTTAACGTGTTTCTCCTAACACTTCCTATCACGTCCACAACCACACCACAACGCTCCTTCACTTCCCCAATTGTTAGTCTGTCTCTCCATGTGATTCCACATGATTCTCTCAAATAACTCATTTCCACTGCTCTCACTCTTGAATTCTGTCCTTCCAAC
The DNA here is from genome assembly GCA_018397915.1 of Birgus latro. NCBI lineage: Eukaryota > Metazoa > Arthropoda > Malacostraca > Decapoda > Coenobitidae > Birgus > Birgus latro. The sequence continues at coordinate 41,499 of JAGKTI010000124.1, forward strand.
AGGGTCCAAGCTTCACTTCCATATGTTAGAATTGGTATCACAATACTGTCATGTAACAACTTTTTCACTTCCATCCTCACCTCCCTGTTTCTTAACACTGCTTTCAACGAACCAGCAACCTTCCTTCCCTGCTGCACCCTTTCAAGCACTTCACCCTCCAGACTTCCATCCTTACTCATCACACTACCCAAGTACTTACATGCACTCACATTCTCCATATCCTTCCCATCCAATCTCACTGTACATTCACTGGCTTCACTTCTCTCGAAGACCATCACTTCACTCTTCCCTACATTCACCTTTAGATTCTGTTTCTTACACACTCTCCCAGACTCATCTACCAAACCTTGCAGCTCCCCTTCGTCTTCGCTCAACAACACAGTATCATCTGCAAACAACAGTACAGGGAGTTTCCAAACACTGCCCTCTCTCACTAGGGCCACTCCAACATCCACTGCCCGGCCTTGTATCTCTTTAATAACCCCATCCATGTACAGATTGAACAACCATGGAGACATGACACATCCTTGTTTCAATCCAACCTTCATATGGAAAGATTCACTCAGTTTGCCATCCACATGCACTGCAGCCTTAGCACCCTCATACTGCCTTCAACAACTTCCCATCCACTCCATATATTCTTAATACCTTCCACAATCCTTGTCTATCCACCCTGTCATATACTTTCTCCAGATCCATGAAGGCTGCATACAACTTCTTGCCCTTCTCTAGAAACTTTTCCACTAAGGATCTAAAAATGAATATCTGGTCTACACAACCTCTTCCCTTCCTAAAACCTCCCTGTTCTTCTCCAACTAATTCCTCTGTATTTTCCCTAACTCTGTCAATAAGTATCCTACCATATACTTTTCCTATTACACTGAGAAGGCAAATGCCCCTATGATTACCACACACTGCTTTTTCCCCTTTTCCTTTGTACAGAGGAATAATTATACCTGACTTCCAATCCTCCGGGACTCTACCCTCCTCCCAAGCCAATCTGCACACCTTCCACATCCATTCTATTACTATCTCTCCCCCATGCTTCAGCATTTCACCACACACTCCATCAATTCCTGGGGCTTTCCCCGTTTTAACTTTCTTCATTGCTCCCACCACTTCCATCCTACTGATTTCTTCCTCCCTTCTCACAACCCTCCTTCTCCCCTCCATTCCCCAGCCACTTATACTTGCATTACTTTCATTCTCTATGTTCAACAGTTCATTAAAGTGTTCTCTCCATCTGTTTACTTTTTCTCCCTTCTCCACAAAAATAACTGGGTAAAAAAAAAAAAACCCAACCCTGGCTGTCATCTGCTACATTCTATAAATGAAGAAAAAAAAACATAGACAGAAACTATCATGATTTAAAAAACAGAAATACTGATAATTCAGCTCAGTTAAAGACAACTCACTTCTTGATCCAGCAAAGAGTCCAGCTGGTACTATGGTGCCTTAATGGCATTAGTAACATGAGTTTGATCTTAACCTTGGAAACAGATAATTATTTATATGATAAAATACATATGTAATACTCAAGTTCCAATTATTCACTCTCCGCTGAATAAAAAAAAAAAGTCTGGTGTTAGCTAGAATAAGGTTCCTGAGTTGTCTTGACTGTGAGAGGATTAATACTGATGGTATTAACACTTTTAGGTTTCTATGACTTACTCTCATTTGAATAAAATAGTTTGGCATTAGCTGGAATAGAACAAGACAGTTGTCCTCACCTCGAGAGGATATAATAATGCAATGCAACTGCTGTAGTTGCCTTCTGCCTGCCTTACAATCAACAAGTCAATGTGCCGAGTGTCAAAGAAGCATGCTTAAATATGATAATGCAATGTAGCTAAATACTGTTGAAGCCTGTCTCCTATGCCATCAATGTGTCAAGCATCAATGATAAAGGGTTAACTATGAATTGTAATATAATTAATATTGCTGATGCCTTCTGTCCCTCTTGTCATCAACCAGCCATGTCAATGATGAAAAGTTAAATATAATAATGTGCTACTATATAACTAAATACTGTTGATGCCTTCTGTCCTCCTAGTAATCAACTAACCGCCTCAATGCGCCAAGCGTCAATGATGAAGGCAGGTATCTTGATCCTAACTGCCCAAGCAGCCCAGACGGTGGTGGTCTTGAGCCAGTCGGGTAACCGGTGGCCACGGGCGCCAGCGTAGGAGAGGTTCAGCACATACACAGAGAACACAATGTTGAAAGTCAGCACCACCAGGCACACACCGTAGTACACACCTCACAGGAGTAAAGAGTAAGGGATTAGATCATAGGCAAGCAGTGCTATAAGGACTGAACTATTGTCAGCTTAGAAGGCTGTCCGGCACATCTTCTTTAGCAATCTATTTTAGAAGCATGACTACTGAGATTAGAGCTGCAAGAGGCAGACCAAAAAAGACTTAGGACAAGGCCACAGTTTGTGACCTCACGGATAACAGACTGAATAAAGGCTGCTAGAAACTGAGGAGTGTGGAAGGCCACCATTAGGTGACCAAGGCGGATGCATGCAAACATGTTGGAGCCTTCATAAACAATTGAAATACACTTTATTATTCCATTGTACATTATTTGTGGCTTTATAACATCAACATAGACTGTATAAATAACATACAGGTAAGGAAGAGGTGCTAGGGAGCCTCCTTAACCAACAAAACTACAGGCCTAAATCCTAGTTACAAGCCATGTTTTTTGCATTCCATGATGCTCATGGCCTTCACCTAAGCTGAAATGGGGTAGTGATCTTCATTCGGTAAGAACAATGTGCTATGGACACAGATTTTCCATTTTCACGCAGGAAGATGCCTGTGAAGAAATAATTACTGTGGTAATATATGGGAGCATGCTACTCAAAACTACCACAATCTTCCGTATTCCAATACCAAACCAGCACAATAGAATACCTGTAATGATGATGATGCCCATTATGACATACCACTGAGGGGTAACTGCTCTGCTGCTGCTGTTGATGATGATGATGACGATGATGATGATGACGCTAGTGTAGGTGCTATGATTATGATGCTGATACTAATGGTGATAATGATGACAAAGACAACGTACCAGCGAGAGGTAAGCGCTGTGTTGGAGGCATGTTCTCAGTCATGGCCATCAGAAACACAATCATGGCCAGCATAGAGTTGATTCCCAGGCCAATCTTCTCACCAGTCTCAGCCGGAAGCGAGAACACCAGGAGGGCTGTTAGGGGGAGGTCGAGCGATCAGAGGGAGAAGCAGATACCTGTCGTTAGAAGCAATAAGAGATTATTAAAAGGAGATAGCTGTTACTTAGAGGTGAGCAGAGAAGACAGTAGGCAGAAAATCACAATCAGAGATGACTGGAGGTAGTTGAAGGTGATTAAAGGGAGCAGCAGATAGTTACGAGGCAATTATAGGTGATCAAAGGGGAAAGCTATCAATTAAATGTGAGTAGAGAAGACAGCAGGATCAAAGGGGAAAGCTAAACTATATGTGAGTAGAGAAGATAGCAGGTGTTGTAAGATATGATTAGAGGTGATGTGATGTAGTTGGAGGTGATTAGAGGGGGCAGCAGGTAGTTAGAGGTGATCAGAGCAGGTAGCATAATAAGGGTGATTAAAGATGGTTGCAGGTACGGGTCATTCATATCAACTTGGCAGAGAATTTTGTCCTTTTGCAGACTATTTCCGGTACCTCATTGGCAAAATACGACAATAAATGACGCTACATCCTTGCCATAGAGTTTTTTTTGTGACTAGTACTATATTCCAGTATTAATATTTTATTAAAGGTCAGCATTCATGATGGAGACAGTAATTTTGCACCTAGTTAAACTGAACAGAGATGGCAGTTTTACACCTAATTAAAGTAAACAGACTACAGTTAACAGTGGGATGTGATGGGTGGAGGCAACTAATGTTAAGTGAATTTTGTATTTGTGTTTGGTAGGTGGGGGGCGCTTACCATCCATTCACTCATTGTAGTGCTGCTCTCAGATGACTCCCTTCCTCTCTTCCTTACGTACCCCTCTGTCTTTCTTTCCTTCACTCTTTCCTCTTCCTTCTGCCTATGGGTGACTTTACACTGCCTCTTCTGTCTTTCTTTCTTTCATTCTTTCCTCTTCCTTCTGCCTATGTGCAACTCTACACTGAGTGACAAATCAAATGGTTTCCTGTACACCAGGACACCATTTACTACACTGGGTGGTAACAATATAACCAAATAATGGCGCATGGTGGTTTAGTGGGTAATTAAGGTGTTCACATCTGACTAAGCCTGTGTGGGTTTATATCCAAGCGGTGGTTGGGGTTTATTGCTCATGCAATGCCATCCAGGGATGAGTGAGACTGGTCACTCTCATCTTAAATGTCAGGACCAACTTGTCTAGCCCCAGGCTCCTTCACTCCACTTGGGGCAACATAGGATTGAATGATGGATGGATGGAGGTTTTGTATATTGTTATACTTTACTTCTTATTTTATGGTAGCAACTAGCTTTATTGTTATGCAGCCTTCAAGCTGAGGGCATCACATTTTTTTTTTTTAACTTTCTGCCTTCAGAAGAATTTTAATCAATTCACGAGACTTTGAACTGAAGGCATTAGATATAGCCTTCATCAACTCCTTCACTACAAGTGTGCTCTCCTGAGCTGAATAAAAATGTCTGGTAGCAGCAAGAATGAACTACAAATACTATAACAGGGCTGAAGAAGTTAATTAATTAATTAATCAATCAATCTATCAATCAATCAGTCAGTCAATCAATCTTACCACAGATGTTGATGAGAACCCCTGGCATTATAAAGAAGAAGAGGGCAAACCTTACTCTCCTCTGAAGCTGTATGTGGTAGTTGATCACTGCAAGAAAATAATAAATAAATAAATAAATACTGTCTGGTACAAACACAAATGAAAGTAATGGAAAGAGGGTGATGATTGAGTGGTAGCAAGTCTCAACAAACTGTACAGGTAATCTTGTGAAGTTCTTTACTAACTCTTTCACACTGACAAAGTACAGTCAGGTGAAACGTTTGCCCACAATTCCACTCTGTCTATTTCACGATATGACATGTCCGTCACTTTCCTCCCTGACACATTATCATTAACTGTTATCTACTGACAGAGAAACATACCAAGCCTCTCCCCCTGTAGAAACATCTGCCAGCAGAGAAAAGCCATAAGTGTAGGAGGTGAAATATCAGGTGAGCTTTTGTCCCCTGCCATACTCTCTGTTTTTACCTCCGCCAAAGAGGTAATGTTTTACCCTGCATTGGTTTCTTTGCCTGTTTGTTTTGTCTGTTAGCAGGATTACTCAAAAGGTTATGAATGGATTTTGATGAAATTTTGTGGATGGGTGGACCATGGGCCAAGGAAGAAATGATTAAATTTTGGGCCAGATCTGGATCCGCAGTATCCCACACAGTATCTCCAAAAGTTCTCACTGAATTTCAATGAAATTTTGTGGAAAGGTGGGCCATGGACCAAGAAAGAATTGATTAAATTTTAGAGTGGATCCAGATCCAAGATTACCAGAAAGTTATTGACAGATTTGGATGAAATTTTATGGAAGGGTGGGCTATGGGTCAAGAAAGAAATTATTAAATTTTTTGGCGAATTCAGATCCGGAGTATCCCGCACAATATCTCTAAGTTATCTCAATGAATTTCGATGAAATTTTGTGAAAAAGAGGGCCATGGAGCGAGAAAGAATTTATGATCTGGATCTTATATCCACAGATCCAGATCTGGATCCTTTTTAATGGCAATGGCATCGGCAGAGGTATGCGCTCTCTGAAAGCTTTCTTATTTATTCTTGCTTTCTCCAGCCAATTTTATTTAGCTTTGGGGAGACTCTTCAAACTGGAGGAGACTGACAGCCTTCATCAATGCCTTTATTACAAGTGGAATCCCTTAAGCTGATTCAGTTGCCTGATGTAAGAAACAAAAAAGACATTTTCAGTCTGAAGACATTAAAAATTAACAGAAAAGTATCAAGACTCCTATCTTTGATAAAACTAAACTTGGATGATATTTCTTCATATACCTCAGTGTGTCCAGGACTAGTCATAGTCACAAATAACTAGGGGCTGATGCCAAAGTTAGTAATAACCGTAATGAAAGAGGACATACATCACAGAATTTTACAGCTCTTTGTCCTAAGTTCAAAACATGAAGCAGTGGGAATAGACTAAGAGTGGGATGACGAAAAAGGTGATGACAATGATGGTGACAATGATGACTATGATAATGATGAGGACGAATGCTCTCAGGTAACAAAACCTAGGAGCACCAACCTGAGAATGGTTCATTGCAGCATGGATCGTAAATCTCCTCAGAATACGAATAAAAGTTCTCGAGGAAATACTCTTGGTTTGGGTGGAAGCGAGTGATGTCAGAGGGACCCATGGTGAGTTGTATCTGTGGAGGAGTAGTGGAGATTAAGAAGTGGAAAGAGAGTGAAGGAAGGGAGGGGTAAAAAGGAGCGAAGGTGGAGGAATAAAAACTCTCAAAGAAATACTGTTGGTTTAGGTGGAACCAGACGTTGAAGGGACCCATGATGAACTGTATATGTGGATGGACAGAGGAGGTAGAGAGACTGGATGGAGGTGGAAAGAAAAGTAAAGAGGGAGGAAGAGTGAATGAGCAAAGAATGAGAATGGAGGGAGATGTCAGAGGGACCCCAAGTGAGCTGTATCTGTGGAGGAGAAAGAGGTGGGGTGGAGATAGAAAAACTGGAAGGAAAGAAAATGTAAAGAATAGCAGAGAGAGAGAGTGGCGACAAGAAATGAGAGTAGAGGGAGATGTTGGAGGGACTTCTCGTGACCTGTATCTCTGTAGAAGTGAAGGTAAGAGATGGAGGGAAAGTCGAGATGAAGGGTGGGTGAAGCCAGACAGAGAGTGATGGTGAAGATTTCCCTCCTTCTTCCTTGCCTACTCATATCCTGACCTATTTTCCCTCCAACTATCCCCTGGTCTTCTACTTCCTCCCTACCTGCCTGCTTACTCTTCTTGCCTATTCCTTGTACCCTATTTCCTTCCTACCTGTTCTCCTACTTCCTTCCTGCACATTCTTCTAGATCCTTACCTCCTCCTGCTCCCTACTCTAATACTGTCTATTCTTGTACTTTCTCCCTGCCTGTTTTCTACTTTTTACTTCCTTCCAGCCAACTTTTGTATATTCTTACTCCTCCCTGCTCCCTGATCCATTCCTATTCCATTCTTCTACTTGCCTACTTCCATCCTACCTATTACCCTACCTGTTACTTCCTCCCTAAATATTTTTCTGTTTCCTTATTTACTGTGTTTTTGTCAGCAGTCCAGGATGAGAAGACGAGGTCACATGTCTGCTGGTCGAAGGGGAACCACTGCACATCCACATCACATGCTGAGGTGAATACGGAGTGGGTGAGCAACTTGCATGTGCCATCGTAACTCACAATCACATTCGTGTTGAGCTGAGACGCTTCGTAGTTGGTGGCCGCTCTAGATAAGAATGAAGAAATTAAGTAGCGAGAACCAGAAGATGGTGAACTGCTTACAGTGTAAATCTGTGGATATGAGCCAAATAAAATGGAGAACTGGCTGGATGGTAGCTCCTCTAGATAAGAAAAACTAAAAAGCGAGAAGCAGAAGATGGTGAGTTGATTTTAAAAGTGTATGCTTGTGGAAAGAAGATGAATAAAATGGAGAACTGAGTTAGACTTAAATATGTGAGATGAGACTATGCAAACGGAGCACAGGATGATGGGAAATGCAAGAGGGAATGTATGAAACTGAGACAATAAAACTAATAAACTAAACGTTCCATCAAAGTTAACAATTACATTTGCAATTACGTTCATGTTCAGTTGAGGTGTATTATAGCTGGTGGTGGTGCTTTGGAGATGAGGGATGGAAGGGATGACAAGTAGCAAGATACAATTAAAAGAGCAGAACTGAGAGATGGGGTCATGAAGAAAATACAGTATAAATGATGTCCATCTGATGAAGGAAAACTGAAGAGATTACAGTCCAATGACATGCACAGCCAACAGACAAACAGTACATTAGTTCTTTCATTTTGACCCATATTTTCATCCCTTGGCAGTTAATTTCACCTAACCCCGTGACAGAAAAAGACAGCTCTACATTCTCTTCATAACATATTTTCATACTAGCATCATGTTCTAGTACCAATCTATCATATCTATCATTACATCTCAGATTTCAAGATGAAGAAAAAGCAGTCTAGTGCCAGACTGGAGTAAAATGGGTATAAATCTAATGACAAGTATCCTTGACTTTACGTGTTGTGTAGGATGACATCAGGGCGCCATATGTCGCTGTACAGGACCCTGAGGACGGTGGTGTCATTGTACTGTGCAGGGTCCCATGAGAGGAATGGGTCCTTCCACCTCATTATAACCTCAGCGTTGGTGATCATGATGCCTTGCTTTGCATCCTGCAATGTGGGAAAAGATCAGCTGGTGGGAGTGGGGTGGTGTGGTTTGTGGTGGTGCAGATGATGTGTGGTAATGAGGTGTGATGACAGGAGAGGTAGCCATTGATCTTTTCATCTTCGACTCCCGACAAGTGGGAAGGGATCGGTTTGTGGTAGTGTGGTGTATGATGTTAATAATGGTGTGTGGTTGTGAGGTGTGATGAGAGGAGAGGTATGGGTCTTTCCGCTTGATTATAACCTCAGCGTCTGGTGAAACATGGATAGATACAGTAGATGGTTACTCTAGTTACCATGATGCGTTGCTTAAAGTTCTGCAAAGTGGGAAAGGATCAGCTAGTGTGGGTGTGGTAGAGGTGTGATGTGTGCTGGTGACAATGAAGAGAGTTGGTGAGATATGAATGTTTAAGAAATTTATTCAAAATCTCCTGAAACCCTTGTGGCATCCATCAAACCCTCCCTTAAAAAAAAAAAATGCTGAAGAGGGGTGAGTCTTCACATGGTGCCACTAACACAGTGTCCAGTTATACCCACATCTCTCAACGTCCTACCTGTTGCCCAAAGGGATGATGATTTGCAGAACACCAACTTTTACCTGCGCTACTACTACTGCTACTACAAAAACAATCATATAACAGCAACAACAACAACGGACCCTCTGCCCACCCACCAAACTGAGGACATTGAAGAGGGCGAGCTCAAACTGTACAGTGATGATGTCCTCATGAGTGACGACTGGCCGCAGATGTTTGTTGTAGTTGGCAAAGAGGTCATTGTAGAGGAGTCCCTGGTCAGATATCTCCCGCCTGCAAATTTTCAGACTGTAGTAAATTTTTGGCATATTTTCTCTAAGGATGGTCTAGATTAGATTAGGCTTGGTTAGATATAAAGTCTGTTAGGGTTGGGCTGGGCTGGGTTATGTTAGGTTGGGCGAGTCTGTTAGGGCTAGATTAGAATAGGAAAGGATAAGGCGGGTTAGGTTAAGTAGGTTAGTCTGTTAAGGGTATGTTAGTCTGTTTGGGTTAGCTTTGGTTAGGTTAGGTTAGGATAGGGTGGGATAGGTTAGGTTAGGTTAGTCTGTTACGGTTATGGCAGGGTAGGGTAGGGTAGGATAGGGCAGGAGAGGAGAGGATAGAATAGAATAGAGAGGATAGGACAGGATAAGATAGGTCAGGACAGGCTAGGTCAGGTCAGGTAATTTTGTTACATTAGGTTGGATTTGCTACGAAACACTAAATGTTATCATCCGTTGGCAAGCACTGAGAGGATTAACTGATGGCCTCTTTTAAATTTCACGTTACTCAAGTATTTGTGGCAGTGTATTATTTCTAGGAGGCTTTATGTCATATATTTTTAGTTTAATATTCAGTCTATACTCGTTTTACTATAACGTGGCTTAAACTTGCCATCTCTCCGTCATGAATGCTGAGAATTCGGTGCCAGTCACGAATAAGTACTATGTAAAGCATGCAGAACTGTACTGTTGTCATTTTTCTACCACTAAGCCACGTGAACTAAGCTGCAAAACGAAGAAAATGAAGTCTAAGTTGAGTAAAATGTGTAGACAGCCACCGTTCTTCTCCTAGATCTATCAACAGTGGTGTTCCTCGGGTCTCTGTTCTATCACCAACTCTCCTCCTCTTATTCATCAATGACCTTCTAAGTTGTACATCTAACCCTATCCACTCATACTCTTCACCTTTCCACTCGGTTTCAGCAGTTGCTTCAACAAACAAGGGATGAGGCTATGGCACACTTTTATGTCTGACTTGGCTCGTATCTCTGTCTGGGGTAAAAGTAATCTTGTTTTTAATGCGTCAGAGACTCAGTTCCTACACCTATCAACCCGACAAAACCTTCCACAGGAGTACCCACTAATATTTAATGGTATCCAGCTCAATCCTGCATCATCCTTAAACATACTTGGGGTTTCATTCTCTCGGGATTCATCTTGGAGAGATCATATTACATCTCTTGTAAAATCTGTTTCCAAGAGATTAAGTGTGCTAAGCCGACTCCATACCTTCTTTACCCCTGCACAGTTGTTGACTCAATACAAGGGTTTTATTCGCCCATGTAGAGTACAACTCTCATGCGAGGGAGGCTCCCCACATACAGCTCTTCTCAACAAGGTGGAGTCAAAGGCTTTTCGTCTCATTAACTCTCCTCCTCGTACTGGCTCCCTTCAACCTCTGTCTCTTCGCTGCTCTGTTGCATCTTTATCTCTTCTCTATCGCTACTTCAATAGTCACCACTTCTCTGAACTATCTGCTTGCATCCCTCCACCTCTACGACGGGCGCCTGGCACCCCGTCTAGCAACAAACTTTCATCCCTTTTCTGTCCACCTCTCTAATGCAAGAGTTCACCGTTACTCCCAGTCCTTCATTTCTGCAACAGGTCAAGTCTGGAACTGACTCCCAGTCTTTCAAACGCAGTGTGTCCAGGCATCCCGAAATGAACGAATCTTGAATATGGCTCTCTTGTATTGCCTTTGTTTTTTTTTCTTGGACGGAACGGTTTGTAGGCTCCTTGACTTTGGTTCCTTCTTCCTTGGATTAAAAAGAAAGAAAGAAAAAAAAGAGTATAGTTCAGTTGTGCAGTCTCTGGCGGCTGTAGCAATGATGAGAAAACGGCATATTCTAGACATGATTTCGTAACACATCTTCTTTGGCGACTTATTTTAGGTTAAGTATGTATGCTGAACATTAGTTTGCGTCAAAACACACATGAAGTGTTTAAGTGTAATATATAAATCGCTGAGGAAGACTGTATTGTACGGTATATCAAGGTTTAGACGTTGGTGTATATGTTATGAAGAATGTACGCGAGTGAGGTGGACGGGCAGGGGGAAGGAGACCAAGGATGAATTGGAGGGTGGAGAGGTATACTGTAGGAGAAAGGGAGAGTGAGCTGGAGGAAGGCCGAGAGCGGTGATGTGGAGGGGATTCGTTTGTGGCCGCCACTTACGGGATTGAGGTGTCTGGCAATAGCTAGACGACACAATAGCTAGGCGGACACATATAGATAGACAGAAACGCAAATAAATATAGACATAAGCAGACAGAGAATGACAAATAAATATAGATAGATATATACAGATAGACAAGTAGGTAAATACTGTACATAGATAAAGTTTATGAATGACCGTACCTGATCTTGTGTGTGTCTGTACTCCAATCTCCGTCTGCATTCGCCCTGTTACTGCCGCGTTCTCTTGCACCATCACCACCCCCTGCAGCATCTCTACCTGGCTCGGTGGGGTCAGGTGCAACACAGGTAACATTATTAACTAATTATTATCCTGGCCAGTTTTAACAGTTTTATCATAAGTATTCTTTCTTCTGACTAATCCTACTCAGTTATAATAAACTTCAAGATCCTCGGGCTGAGTAGGCCAAGTCATACTCCTAACTACAACGACAATGATGACGACCACAAAGACCTAACACAGAGAGTTTTTTGATGGCATGAATTCAGCTAGGCCACCACACAGAACACTCCTTGTCACACTAGACATTAGTAAAGCTTTTGATTCCATCCCCCGCCACAACCTCACAAACAAAATATTCAACACAAACATGCACAATAACACAAAAAGATGGCTGGCAAACTACTTAGCAGAGAGATAAGTTAATGTAACTTTTGCTGGTCAGTCCTCGAACATCAGAAACTTCACAAATGGCGTCCTACACTCTTCAACCTATACATGCATGACATACCCACACCCCACATACAACAAATACACATAGCTTCCTATGCAGGCGACATAACACTTACATGCACACACCAAAACGCAAACACAGCCGCACACATCTTCCAACCTTACCTCAACACACTACACGAATGGTTCACCACAAACAGACACAAAATAGCCCCAGCCAAATCTACAGTGACCTTTCTCACAAACTGGACAGCAGAACACAGTCACATTCCACACCTCACCATAGACAACACTCCCCTACCACACATACACACACCCAAAATCCTTGGTGTAACATACATCAATGTCATTTAAACAACACATCACAAACATCAAAAATAAATTAACACCTAGACTCAATGCCTTGAAGTCACTTGCCCATACAACATTTGGACACAACAAAGAAACCACCACCACAGTAGACAAACAATATATACGTTCAGTGATGAACTATGCAAACCCTGCTTGGGCTCCTAACCTCTACTAAAACACACTATAACACTCTTCAGACCATACAAAACAAGGCCCTAAAAATAATCACAGGCTGCACAGCTACTACACCTACAGACCACCTACACCAAGAAACCATAGTCCTCAAAGTCCAGGATCATCTAGACATGAGAGGCACTCAAATTCTCGCTGCAGCCTCCACAAACCCACAACATCCACTACACTACATGGCAGCACATCCACACACACCAAGGAACATCAAAACAACACCCAACACACGATATCATATACAAATACTATCAACTCTTCCCCCCTGCCCACCTCAGACCAGTTTCCAGAAGCATATTCATACTCAAATCACTCGCATTTCCATTCAGTCACTCAGAGACAACACACAGCTGCATGCACGGCCTCCTGATATCCATCCTTCTGAACGCTATCTCCCTCGTAAGGACAGGGTCCACCTGGGCAGGCTGAGATGTGGGCATCATCCAACCCTCTTAAGTTATCAGAAGAGGCTGGATGACTCCGTCGCTGATGCCTGTCCAGGATGTAACACAGCACCCCATACTATTAAGCACATCATGGAAGACTGCATTGCACACAATCACCTACGCCAACAACACAACATACACTCCTTGAGAGCTCTGTGGGAAAGCCCGGTCTCGGCCATGGCCTTCCTTAGGGACTTGGGGCTGTTCGGCCAGACTGCCTAAGGAACAACTACTACTACAACTACGACTAAAGCACTACTACTACTACTCTAACTCCTCCTCCTCCTCTTCCTACTACTCTTACTTACTACTACTACTACTACTACAAGCAAGACATTGTAAGTGCAACAAACAAATACTAAACACGATACTCACCCGGGAAAAGGATGACGAAGAGGAGGATACGGGGGATGTAGTGGAGGAGCCTTGGAGCCATCTTGGTGGGGGAGCTGGGGGAAGAGAGAAGAGGGGAGCAGAGGAGGGGAAGAAACGAAGGGGAAAAAATGGATAAGTGAAAGGGGAGAAAATGTGAGGATGGTGAATGGCAGGATAAAAAAGGGGAGGGGGGGGGACCGAAGGAGGATGCAGAAAGGAGGAAGAAAAGGGAAAGGGGAGGATAAAGGATAAGGAAATGAAGAAAAGGAGGAGGTAAGGGGGTAGAGAACGGGTAGAAAAGGAGGGAATGGAAGAGAAAAATTATTAAAAGTAAGGGGAGAGAAGGGAATGCAGGAAACAGGATGGGAGAGAAGAGACAAGAGCCGAAGAAAATAAAGGAAGAAAGGAGATAGAAGATATAAGAAAAGGAGGAGGAGAGACTGCAGGGAAAAAAGTGAAGTTGGTAAGGAAATGGGAGATAAAAAAAAATTGGGGGGGGGGGGGGGGGCGGGGAAAAAAGAACGGAGGAAGCAGGAAAAGAAGGGATAAAAGAAAAGGAGAAGGACGAGGACGCAGAGGAAGAAAGGATGAAGGAAAAAAAAAAAAAACGCAGCACTCACATCATACACTATACAATACACCACAATCACTCAATCACTTCACACTGGCATACAATACACACCACTCACTTCACACTAACATAAACACAACACAACTGCCACACAGAACTCAAAATTCACTCACTCACCCACCTCACACTGGCACAGAATGCGCAACACAACTTCACACTGCCATGAAAACAACACCAAGTTACACTGCCATAAAAACAACTCACGTCACACCACCGCACAGAACTCAACATTCACTCCCATCACCACCAATATTAACCATCACAAAGACACAAGCATCGTCCAAAAGCTTGGTGAATATATAGGAAAAATCGAAACCATCAGAAACACGCACTACTAGAGATATGAGTTTCACTGTGTTCCGCTAGTTGTAAATTTTCTGCAGACGGAAATTGGTCTTTGTTTCTCTAATCGTACCTCGGTGTCACAGCACAGAAAATTCAACATAAAACGAAAAAATAAAAATAAAAACATAGAAATGTCAGGCTGATGAGGCCGGAATTATACATTTGAAAATAAATAAGTAAATAAATGGCACAAGGATTGGTAAATGAGCTCCATCTATCCAGCAAACCGTATTCTAAATGCACCGGTTTCGTAGCATCCCTTCTTAAGTGATTTATTTTTCATATTACACGTTAGCATTTTCTTGTATGTTACTTATACCGTTTTAATATCGATAAAGTCTGCATCAGTAACATACAAAAAGATATTGAAATGTGATGCACTGAATAAATCGCCAACGTAGAAGCGTTAAGAAATATCAACCGCCATTTAGGATACAACCCTTACTCTAGGCATATAACAAGGCTAAGAATGACTGAGTTGCCATCTGTCCATCTAAACGTCTGAATTCTACAGAGGAAATTGGATGAGCTTCTATTTATCCATCACCCCTGTAAATTCAACGCTTGGTGGTTCAGAGGAGACAGCTGGCCTTTGACTGACTGGAAGAACAACTATCTATCCAACAACTTTGTAAATTCTAGATCGGATCTTAACAGGAGACATAGCTGGCCTTTGAAATGTAAATGGAAGAATAGCTATCTATCCATCAACCCTGCAAATTCTACTCTTGGTCTATGAATTCGTGTGGCTAGGGGGGATGCGGGAAGTGGCGTCCTATTCTTACCAGGCCGTGTCGTGTCAATGAGTGTGTTTACGTCTTGAGACACTGGCTAGGGTGCAGAATGAGAGTTGGGGGAGTGGGGTTAGGGGGAAGGGGTAGGCAAGGAGACGAGGGACGAGGATTGGAGGGAGGGGGGAAGGAAGGAGAGGAGGGAAGTAAGGATGAGGGGGGAGGGCGAGGAAAGGACGAGAAAAGGGAGAGGAATGAGAGGAGGGGAAGGCAACATCAAACTCCTCCAGCTCGCAAATTCTCTCCTGACTTAATATCGTCTGTAAGTAGCAAGAATGAAACAGAAAATACGTCATCGTACTGAAGGAGTTAATGCTAAAGGTTACTTAATCGGGAAGTAATTTGTGGCGAGTCTTTTTAATCACTATTTCCAAAGACACAATGATAATACGTTGGCTA
>JAGKTI010000124.1:61730-73376 GCA_018397915.1 Birgus latro
TACACTTACATATACCTTAACAATATCTATCTGGTACATGAAACTATTCTGTGAAGGATAACCTCAACAAATCGACCTCCAGGTACAGTACTGTGATGACTGGCCCAATGTGGATCTGAACTAACCCACATTAACACGACTGAACTGGATTGGAAGTAGGGAGCCTGGACGACCCTGGACTTTTATGAATCAAAACTGATCTGATTAGACTTGATGGTACAAAATTATGCTATGACAGATTCAGAACAATGCAAAAATTAACTACATGAATGGAGTTACAGGTACAGTACATGACAAGCCTCGAATGCGCAAGAGTTGACATTGGACCAAAATCGATGTGAGGGGGGCCTCAGCATACTTGATGATGCCTAAATTGACCATCCATTAATTTTAATCGTGATTAATGCCTTTAATACACTGGTGGTGGTGCCATGCAATACTCTCTGAATGTACTTGTAAAACATCCAGTTAGTAAATCATGCCATCATGTAAGGTGTTAAGCAAATCACTGTGGTCCATTGGTAGACACTGCCTCTCTTGTTGAAATAAAATCATCTGAGTGATGGCATAGTATGAACACTGGCGCAACATATGAGTGATCGAATCTGCATTAAGTGTAGCACAAACCTTCCCTTAACAATAAAGCTTACAGAGGAAATGAAATGGTGTCAGGAAGTGACTAGAAATTATACTGTAGACCATCCTCATAGGATCAAAATTACAGAAATGATCCTCTCTACTTCTCCCTCCCCTCGGCCTCTCCTTGGGCAGGCATTCTCCCCCAAAACTGTTCACTTGAGACCAGACTCATTTTTACCTCATCCCTGCCACGGCCAGCCTACTACCTGCAACATGAGAACCCAAGCAGTATAATGCTCTGGATGAGTTGTCACAGTGAAATGGAAGTTAGTTTTACCTTAAGAAACTCATGACAAGTTCTGACAGAAAGGGATATGATGTAATGCTTTTGAAATACCACTTGTGATACTGAGAAATATTACTAAGAAATGGTCATGCAAATTGCTCATGCAACACCCAGTGGGGTATGCATGCCTTCAATTGAGGTCATGTTAAGCAAATATTTTAAAAATTGGGTGGTCCAGTGGTAAAAATAATAAACTCTCACAAGGTAACTTCAGAATCGAATGTCTGGAAGCACAGTAATAATGTTGGCAAAAGGTTCATAAAATCGAATCTCCACCAGGCACAGTAAAAAATTTCTCATTATATGTAGTCAGAAAACAGTCTTATTTAAACCAAACAACAGAATAATAAGTCATTTGCACTCCTGTTCTCCTTTACAGTAATGCTGGCTGACATTTATGCCAATGAAGTACAGCATAATGCCAACATAACATAAGTAGTCAACAAAAGTGTGCGATTCTTTTGCTGGGAACACACCATGGCACACTGCTTGCAGAACACTGCCTCAAAGAGTTAAACACAGGTTACTGGCAAGTTATTCCAGGGCTTATGATAGTCTGCTTTCTTGAGAAATACAGACCCCATCCCACTTTATATTCTGGATCAGAAAGAACTGATACAATTATCTACATTAAGTGTTAATAGTTTACATAGGCACAATTTACCTAGGCTGCAGGTGTCATTTTACACATTACAAGTTTAACCAGGTACTGTGCTGTACTTCAGTGATAAGAGTATAATGAACTAAACCACACAAACATACCACGGTACTGCGGGTGACCCGTGTGTATCAGAAAAAGTGTTTTTATGTAAGGATCTAGCAAGGAGGTTATTACTGTTAATAATTGATGATGTTTTGAAGCCTCGGGTGACGATGGGACTTGTACCATATGCCATCATCAATCTTCATTAATGGCTGTATCATCTGAACTTGTTTTGAGATTCTAGAGTAAATTATGCAAGGACACATGTAGAGGTGTTGGTATGTAGGAGGACTGCGGGGCCTTGATAGCAGGCTGTGAAGCCTATGCCCAGAGTTGGACACACAAAAAAAAAAAAATGCCATTTCATCTAGCTTTGTTGTCTATATTATAAGCAGGTTATCGAACTTGGCTTGTCCTGTGACTCTATACGTAGTTTAGTTATCACTTTATGTAAGTTAATATGTAGTGTACCTATTTTCCTTGGATTTTAGTTCCAATACAAGCTCTGCTGAGATTGTGAGGATCAATCTTATACCACAAACAATTTTTTACAGACAAAAGAATAAAATAACTTTACTAAACAGCTATTATCTCTTTCAAAGTGTAGGCACCGAAGAAAAAACGATTCTATAATTCAGAACACTGAAGGGTATGGGGGGGGGAGAGTACTTGCTATGTGAGCAGATTCCTCCTAAAATATATATCATTAATATACTGTATATATACTGTACTCTAGACTGTCATACTCAAATACATACAATGGACAATCAAAAACTTATGCAAATTTCTCTACAATATAACTCTCCCCTTAACCCCTTCACTACAACAGGTTTTTCTATATCTTTTCTTGCTATCTCCAGACTACTTCATTGACCTCCAGAGAGACTTTCTGAACTGCTGCAGTTAAATTTAGTATTAATTAAACCTTCATTAAGATTTTGTCCTCCTAAGATGAAGAAAATAATCTGGTAGTAGCTAGATTTTAAAAAAAAAAAATCCACCTAAGGATGAGCTGAGGTTGGGTTCTGAGAGTTAGCAAAAACAAAACAAAAATTAAAATTACCTATTCTGGCGGAAGGGGCAAAATCTATAACTGAACTTCTCTAGCCGATATTTACCTTGGTAATGCTAACGAGAAAAATGACCCTCTTCTACCTGGCCCGATATACATAATTTTGAAGCCATCAGCCTTGACCTTCTCCACCTACCGTTGCTGAGAATGTCACTACAAGCAAATGTATATTACAATGATAAGCAAATCTGATAAAACACTCCAGTAAATTACTGTATAGTGACAAGTAAACCTGATAAAATGCTCAAGAAAATAACAATGATAAGCAAACCTAATAAAATACACAAGGAAATAACAATGAAAAGCAATCTTAATAAAATGCTCATGCAAATAACAATAAGCAAACCCTATAAAATGCTCAAGTAAATTATAATAATTTGCAAACCTAATACTGGATGGCAAATTGCTCAAGTGAATAAACATTATAAGTAAACCTAATAAAATGCTCAAATAAATGTGGAGAGGATGGAGAGTGAGAGACTGACGAGGAGAGTGTATGTAAGTGAGGTGGAGGGGGGGAGAGGGAAGGGGAGGCCAAGGATGAGATGGAGGGATGGAATGGAGAGGTATGTGAGAGAGGGAGGTGTGAGCTTGGAGCAGGGCAGTGAAATGGCGGGGGACAGAGCATGGAGGCAATTTCTTTGTGGTCACCCTTTACGGGATTAAGGCGTCTGGTGATAGACAGATAGATACAGAAATAAAAATGATATGCAAAATAAATATAAATACACACTTATATAATACTAATGTAAATAACACTATAAGCAAACCTACTAAAATACTCAAGGTTTGTAAATAACATAAGCAAACCTAATAAAATACTCAAGTACTGTAAACATGATAAACAAACCTAATAAATTCTGAAGTAAATTAGAATAGGCAAACCTGATAAAACCCCGGAAACATTACCTGAATGTCATCCAGTAGCCCTACAACAGAATCGATTTGAATATTTGAAACCATATTTAGAGAAAAAGAGGTATAGAAGCTGATGAGGCCAGGGAACTGACAAGGAATTGAGGTGGCTGGGTGAATTTTATGTGGAGTGTATGACCAGGATTTGGCACCTCCTTTTGACCTGACAATCATTGGACTGACTCTTGTCAGACATGAAGCCATGTGTGAAATAAATCTGTACCTATCAGGTGAAGCCAAGATCCTGGGGCTTGAATGGTTTTTGAATGGGAAGGTGGTCCATTCACCTGAGCAAGCTTTGGTGAGTTACTTCATTCTATCAAGTTTTTCTGGCACTCTGAACCTTGCATCATCCTACCCTTGGGTGGGAAAGGTCTGGATGATGATGATGATGATTGATGATTATGATACAGTATTATGCTTATTTTTAAAAACACATCAATGGCCAACAATTATGACTGCTGGTAAAAATTAAGATGAATATATTATCTTATCACCCAGTCTCTTATTGCCCCATCAGGAGCACATAGGGACCTGAGGTTCGGCAACTCAGTGCTAACATATCAGGTGAGGGTGATCACTCACAAACCCCTGCATGGCATTACTAGAGCAACAAATTCCAATCACCCCTTCTATGTAAAATCCTATGGGTTACATCTGCTTGGAGCATCTTAAGCCACACAATCACCTGGCATTCACTTGAGTATATGGGTACCAACCACTGTGGTTAATGTTTCCTGAACTACAAGAAACCATTTAGCTTGTCACCTGATGTAGTCACCAGAAGGAGGCAATACACTGAGTAAGTGGATGGTGGGCATCTCAACCTACGACCAATTCTATATTCACAAAACACTCTACCTACAGCTGCAAATTATCAAACGTAAACTACAGTGTCTGAAGTAATTTACAATACTGTGCTTACTTCCTGTATTACACTGTAATCAAAATACAGTCAAGTCACCTAAGGCACGGCTAACTGGTTCTGGACTGCACCTGTGCCATAGAAATAACTAAACCTTTGGGAAAAATTGTATTTGGTTCTGGACCTTCACACAAAGGCCCCCTTTTCACCCTGCTTCTCTCCATTTTCCCCACTTTACACACACACACACAATCAAGCAATCAATCAAAAAAATGGGAGGGTGATCAGCCTTGTGTCTACTTGGGCAATACCATACGCAGCAGATCGAGCGAAAAAAAAAGCTAAGCAGATCACTACCAAACAAAACATTCAAGATGGCGGAGGCTGCATGGTCAAGCACTGATTGAAGAAGTCTATTCAATAAAGTTTCTATGCTCGTGTCATCAAAACTCACATTTAACACATTAATAATCATTCTTATATATGTGATGATGATGATGGGAGGCATTATACTTCGTCTTAGCTCAGAGATAGGTGCTTTGTCACTAACCCATTCATGGCGGTTTTACAAACAAACCTATAAACTAGTCACAATACCCAAAGAATCTTTAATGTTTCATTACTTAACACAATGAATTTGAAGTTTAACCTCCTCATAAGAGGGAAAAAAGTCTGGAGCTGAAGTGGTCGCCATCTTATTTACAAACAGGGGAGCGTGCTGACCGCCAGGGGAATTTGCCAGCACATTTCAAACTTTGCCGCACCTGCGCGATGGGTATGGTTTATGCGCGTGGTTGATTTTTGGTTCTGGCACCTTGTCGTGTCATAAAAAAAAAGGGATTAAAGAATCCCCCGAGCTAGACCTTACAGTGAGATCATATAGCTCCGCTAGGTAACAGGAGGGCGCTACCCCTCCCGGCACGGCAGTCCCGGGCGTGGCTCGAACTCGCAACCCCCCGGTCCCGAACTTGATGCTCTACCTCTGAGCCACCGTGCCCCCTTGTCGTGTCATAGAAAACCGTGCCATACATGCACACGCCATAGGCGACTTGACTGTAGTTACCTAACTTTTACTTCCTGCATTACACTACCACTACTCTGCTTAATTTATCTACTCTAAGAAAGTCAGCAACAAACAAAAATGTTAGCCTATTATACTGTACAAGACACAGGTTAAATGAGACGGGAAACACTGTTTCAATATTTATTTAACAAAGAAGAAATCTATGACATGTATACTGTACTGGAAAATAAAGTAGTTTGTAGTAAGGTAAACTTCTACAGACCATGACTGAATAAACCCTGGATAAAGAAAACAGCTGCATTGTACATTTTTCTGAATATCAGGGAGCATTTAACCCCCTGAATCTAGTGACTTTTTTCTTTTTTTATTCTAGCTCCTTCCAAACATTATTATTCAATGTGGAAGAGAACTGGATAACTGGAGGGGTTAGATATAGCTTGCATTAACCCCTCTAAAGTACTCTCCTAATCTGAATAACTCCATTTAGTACAGCAATAGCAAGAGTAAAATAAAACAAGATGACATTGGGTTGAAGGGGTTAGCTCATGTAAAATCAAATTCAGCCATGGTTTTCTCTCTGAACTAACTTGCAGGGAGAGGGAGAAGGGGGTGGTGAGGTGTATGTACTAATCTACAGACTCCTGGTTATATCTGTATATAATCCAAGAAAAGTATTAAGGAAAAAAACACACTATACATATCAAGATCCTTACTGTACACACTTTGCCATACCCACATACACAGTATTACTGGAAACTGATAAAATAATAATAATAATAACAATAATAAAAATAATAATAAGTATAATATGAACCAATTGAAAAAAATATTACCACATGCCTTCTCCCACTTTAGCAGCAGGTTATCAAATAATACTGATAATACTAAAAATGGAAAAAGAAAAAAATAAATCAAAATAATAATAATAATTATACTATTACTAATACGCACTTCAAAAAAATGCCCACGTACCCTGCAAACTAACCCCTCTATCTATCGCCTATCCTTCCTTCCACTGCCCCTCCTCTCCTTGCTCCTACTTCTCTCCCTCCTACGCTCCTTGTTTCTCTCTGCACCCCTATCCCTATTTTCAGCCTTCTTACCCCTATTCCTCTCCCTCTTCCTGTCTAAATCCCTCTCCCTAGCTCTCTCTGCCTCACCCTTCTCTTTTGACTTTCCCCCCTCTCTGTCCTTATGCCTATCTTTTTTTCCTCTTTCTTTTTTCTTCCCCTTTTCATTATCACTTCCAGGTTCCTGCTTCAGTTTTTTCATTTGTACTCTCCCCCTTCTGTCATGAGTTCGCTTTTTGTCAGAGCCTTTCTTCTTGGATTTTTCTTCTGCCTCACTGTCACTGCTGCTGTTGTCTTCCTCACTCCTTCTTGGCTTCCCCCTCTTCCTCTTCTCCTTTTTCTTCTTCTTCTGTTTCTTCTCTCGCTCAGACCCAGAAGAGGAAGAGGAGCGAGAAGAAGAGGAGGACTCCGAAGAGGAGGAAGAGTCAGACGAAGAGCCAGATGAGGATGAAGATGAAGAAGAAGATTCCGAGTCAGAAGTGTTACTACTGCTCTCATCGCTGCTACTCTCATCCTCACTACTTTCACTGCTCGAGTCATGCTTCCTCTTACGTGAAACTTTATTTTGTTTTTTCTTTTCTGTCCCTGCCTTGCTCTTTGTTTTATCACTCTTGTCCCCAGACTTCTTCCTATCTTCCTTATGGTGTGGCTTGGCCTTGGATGACTTTGCATCCAAGTCCCCATTTGACTCTCGCTGTGGTTTTTTCTCCTGAGGCACAGCAGTAGGTTCCAACTGGCTGTCATCATTAGGAGGTTCTAATGGTTTTGCTTTGCCTGCATCAGCATCTGAGCCCACCTCCTCATTTGTCTCCATCTTCTCATTTTCAACATCATCATCATTATCCCCCTCATCATCCCCATTATCACCCACTTCCTCTGGTTCTGAGGTCTGCTTTGGAGAAGGCTGGGGTGAGCTGGAAGGAAGAGGTGGTGGAGAAGAGCTAGTAGGTGGAGGAAGAGGTGGAGGAGAGGTGGTAGTGGTAGATTGTGGAGGAGGAAGAGGAGGAAGAGAGTCATCAGGTGGAGGTTGGACAGAGGGGGATTCAGTAAGGGGAACAGGAGATGTACATTCAGCAGATTCAGAGACTCCTGAATCTTTTCCCTTCTTCCCAGGAGGTTTATCAGGCTTCTCCTCTTTAACTATTTTCAGTATGGGATCTGTGGTATCTCTCGAATCCACTTCATCATCTTTTTCTATCTTTATATGTACAATGGTTGTTGCTAAGTCATCCTCATTATCTTCTAACTCTGGTGATTCCCTTTCTGGTTCGCTTACCTTTGATTTCTCCTTATCTGTTTCTGCAACTTCCTTACTCTTCTCCTTTCCCTTTCCACTGTTAGATCTCACCTTCCCATCTCTGCCTTTGCTCTGATCTCGCTCACTATCTTTCCCCCTGTCTCTTTCACTTTCTCTATCTCTTTCCCTCTCACTATCCTTCCCTCTCTCCCTCTCACCATCCCTCCCTCTCTCCCTTTCACTTTCTTTTCCTTTCTCTTTGGCCCTATCCTTACTCCTCTTATCGCCACGGTCCCTCTCCCTACGCTTGTCCTCCCTATCCCTCTCCTTGCGTCTACCTTCATTCTCCTTCTCACTATCATTCCCTCCCCCTACTCCTCCCACACCCTCTGAGCCCAGATCACCCCTGCTCCCACCCTGTCCAGCCACAATCTCAACCTTACGACCACCCATGCCCCGCCCATCCACCTGAACAACCATACGCCCCTTATCGCTTGTGTCTTCCTTACCTGAAAGAACTGGCTCATCATACACTAGCTCTCCCTCCTCTGCCTCGTAATCTAACAAATCTGCAACAGAAATTGCTATAGTTAGTTAAATCTTTCTCATTTCACAGACAATCAAGTATAACTGACAGCACCACCATAACAGATGTATCATCATCATCATCATCCAGACCTCCTTTCCCATCCTAGGACAGGTGAGGAGTAGTAACATCCAGGCAGCCTAAGCCTGCCCAGTTCAATGGACCACGCTTCCATTCACGCATCATTCAAGTCCCCGGAATCCTGGCTCCATTAGATAGGCCCCAAAAAATTTCACCATGTTCTGTAGCTTCACATATCTGACAGTCAATCTAAATGCTGTCTTGTTAAAAAGTGGTGCCAAATCCATGGTTATGTGCTTCTCCACACAGAATTCATCCAGCCAGCCCAGTCTCCTGTCAGTTCCTTAGCCTCACCAACTTACATACCTCTCTTCCTCACACATTCATCCACCATATCCCCCCATCTTCTTCTTGGTCTGCCTCGCCTCCTCCCTCCTTCAAATTCGTTCAGATATATGGTACCTTTTTCATCACTCTTTTGTCATCCACTCTCTCCACATGACCAAACCATCTCAGTAAACCCTCTTTGATTCTTGTGTCCACAGACTTCCTCACTCCGCATTTTGAATGAATCACATTATTCCATACCCTATCCACTCCTCTCTGTACTCCACATACATTCCTCAGCAGTCCCCATCTCCACTGCTCTTACTCTTGACTTTTCATTTTCATGCCACACTGTAGTCTCACATCCATATATTAAAGTTGGCACTAACACACCTTCATGTCAGCCTCACACAGCTGCAACACTCAAGCCCCAGTTTTTTATCAAGACCTTCATGACACCAGCTGCTTTCCTTACTTGTGTCACTCTACTTTTCACTTCTTTTGCATTTTCCTCTCTTTTCTATCAATGTACCCAGGTATTTGAACTCTCACCAATTTCAGTCTCTCTCTCCATTCACTGTAACATCACAGTGGGAGTCATCTTCTCTCTCAATAACCATCACTTTACTCTTTTCTACATTCACTCTCAAAGCACAACACTCACAGACATCTACAAAACTCTGTACTAGTCTACCAAGCTTTTGTCCGGTATTTGCAAGTAGCACTGCAACATCAGCATGCAACAAATTTGAGATATTCCATCCATCACCATTCATTACCAACACCCTCTCTCTCTCTCCATTACTCCATGAGAGATGAAAAATCAAATAAATACAGTATAACAAGGTAATCAAATTAGATAATGCCCAAAGAAGTTAAATATCAGAAAGGGCACACCAATGGCTTCATTATACAAGCAAGAAACATTTAGATTACAAACATCTCCCCACAAAAATAGTGTACCTGACTCAGCTGTCTCGAGTAATGCTTATATTCTTGGCTTTAAAGAAGGAACTAACTGTGATGCTGGATAAATTTCTGTGGTGCCAAAATCACAAATACTGCCACGTTATTCTGTTTTAAAAATACATTTTGTAATCAAATTACAGGTACTTCAAAATTAGCAAGAGAGTTTATTTTGCAAAGCAAATAATTTTTGTTACCACTAGATCAAGAAAATAACATCCATTAATCATGGAAAACTATTATCTAAATGTATAAAATAGCAGACTTAAACATGTGAGATCCCCCAAGAGGAGAACCTGTTTATATGCATGGAACTTGTATGAAAACCCTAAATGGGTTAATGGAGTCAGTTCAACAAATGGTATAAAGTGATAACCACAAACCTGGACAGTTATCAAGATGGTGGCTGTGAGGTCCCCCCTCCCCCTGCCTGGCCACCTGAGACCGCAACCCCCCGCGCTGGACCACATCCTCCTCCCCCTCCTCCCCCCCTGCCCGACCCTCCTCCTCTTCCTCCTCTGCCCGAGACCCCAGCATCTCATCGAGCTCTGCCTTCATGCGCTGGCGCTGAACGTCAAGCTCACCTATGAAGTGGTATTAAAAAATGATGAATAACATAGCAATGAATAGTGTTATATAGAGATGGCTGGATATGTAGCACAGCTATGAACCAGAAAGGGAAACTTACAAACATGAAAACAATTACTACAACTTACGTGAAATCTTTTCATGTGTAGCACGTACGAGATGGGTGGTGCGTGAGGTGTGGATGGCTGGAATCCAAAAGATAGGGGGAGACGCCTCTGTCCGGATGAACTTTGCCAACTTCAACTGATGGGCCTCCCACACCTCATGCTGGGAAAGACCAATTTGGTACATCCATTAACATCAGTTATCAAGAAACAACTGCTTTACAATCCACAGTCAGTCAAGTCATGAGAGTGCTATACCTGATACAATAAAAGGATAATCATGATCAAACCTACCAAAGTACAACCTAAGATGCTGCAGTCAGCCATGTGCTTCAAATGAACATGATACAATGCTATTCTAGGGAAATACACTTTAACTGTAAGCTCATCCTTTAACTGCAATATATTATAATTCTTCCATCTACTAACCAAGAGACCAAGTACTATGGGGGAGACATATAACAGCAGCATAAAGCAATCATCTTCCTTAAGTTAAAATTTATTCTCAACAGTACAAATGGGTATCATGTAGAAGCAGGAAGAGACATTATTGTAATGAGGGTGTTAAAGCAAACAAAATCACACACATTCAAATGTATGCATACATGCTTGTACACATGCATGAATATGTATGCGTGTGTGTACACACACACACACACAAACAGCAACCTAACATAACTTGCCTCAGAGAGGCAAACCATCTCCAACAACAAAATTAATTTCTAAGAGATGCCACGTCAATCAATAAATCTGGTCAGACACTATAAATGACAACACTACTACACAGCATAATTAGAGTCTGTTTAAAAATACTTAACAGAACTGCTTACCTCCTTGATCCGAGCCATCTTGGCAGTAAGGCGTTTGATCTGAGCCTGCCGTTCCTTTCTTTGGTTGAACAATTCCAACCTCTCCCGCCTCAACTCCTCCTTCTCCGCACGACCCTTCTCTTCCAATTTTCTCTCTATGGCTGCCCTCTGTTCCTCCTGTAACATAATAATTAACCTCTTCTTTACCGAATTCCACATATGTATACTCCTGCATACATAAAAAAAAGTTCGGCTGAGAAACCGAATTCACTCATGTATAAGGGCGTATACATGAGATAGATAGGGACATGCAGGGGAGCTAAATACTCGGTTTGGGCTGAAATAATGATGCCATGTGTTGTGACTGAATGGCAACCAGCTATGATGTCATGCACCCCTGTCATGGCTCTGGCATGTGTCATAGATTTATGCCA
>JAGKTI010000124.1:73456-101171 GCA_018397915.1 Birgus latro
GGGAGGGAAACACGTACTTGCAGGACAGTTACCCCATTTCCTCGTGACAGGAGATACGCAGGATTGCCATGGCGTCGTCTGACAGTGAAAGTGATGTGGAAATGGAATGGGATAGTGAACTGGAGGGGTCAGATGACAATGAGACTCAGTCTGACTCAGACGAAGATTACAAGCGGAGTGAATGGGAAATCCGGTTTGAGGGGGGAGCGGGGAGTGGCCGGGGGTCGGGGGGAGGGAGGGGGGTAACGAAGGGGTTAAGACTGATAAGTGTATAAAGCTCACTATCAACTTACCATCTTTATCCCAACCCTGTTTCTCATGTGAATGCAAGTATTCACTCTGCCCTAAGGTGGGAAAGGAGGTCTAGGTGNATGATGATGATGATGATGATGATGATGATGATGATGATGATGATGATGATGATGATGATGATGATGAACATTATGTTGTTGCTTCATACATTTACTGTGCCCTGTTTGGTGCAGTTACATTCTCCACTGTACCAGTAGGTGCAGCTACAGTGACAATGATATCAATTTACACTTCACCATTTGGTCTTTCCCACATGTTTTCTAACTTTTGGAAGAAACAATTCATCACCATAAGACTGATCCATCTACTAGCATTTTAACTCTGTCGCTCTGGTTATTCATTCTAAAAATCCTACTGCACTCTCCTTTTTTCTCCCGCACAACTTTTATCTGATGTAATTTATTAATTCTATCTAATCCTATATTGACCCAACAAGAGTAAGGGTCCAGGAACATCTATCTATCTATCTATTGCCAGACGCCTCAATCCCACATGGGGTGGCCACAAACAATTAGCCTCCATGTCGCTCTGTCCCCCGTCATTTCACTACCCCCCTCCCAACTCACACCCCCCTCTCTCATGTACCTCTCCACTCCATCCCTCCATCTCATCCTCGGCCTCCCCCTCCCTCTCGCCCCCTCCACCTCACTCACATACACTCTCCTCGTCAGTCTTTCACTCTCCATCCTCTCCATATGCCCAAACCACCTTAACGTGTTTCTCCTAACGCTTCCTATCATGTCCACAACCACATCACAACGCTCCTTCACTTCCTCATTTGTTAGTCTGTCTCTCCATGTGACTCCACATGCTCCTCTCAAATAACTCAATTCCACTGCTCTCACTCTTGAATTCTGTCCTTCCAACAGGGTCCAAGCTTCACTTCCATATGTTAGAATTGGTATAACAATACTGTCATGTAACAACTTTTTCACGTCCATGCTCACCTCCCTGTTTCTTAACACTGCTTTCAACAAACCAGCAACCTTCCTTCCCTGCTGCACCCTTTCAAGCACCTCACCCTCCAGACTTCCATCCTTACTCATCACACTACCCAAGTACTTAAATGAACTCACATTCTCCATATCCTCCTCATCCAATCTCACTGTACATTCACTGGCTTCACTTCTCTCGAAAACCATCACTTTACTCTTCCCTACATTCACCTTTAGATTCCGTTTCTTACGCACTCTCCCAAACTCATCTATCAAGCCTTGCAGCTCCCCTTTGACTTCACTCAACAACACAGTATCATCTGCAAACAACAGTATAGGGAGTTTCCAAACACTGCCCTCTCTCACTAGAGCCGCTCCAACATCCACTGCCCGACCTTGTATCTCTTTTATAACCCCATCCGTGTACAGATTGAACATGAACATGCATTTTGTACCTGGTACATTTTTAGCATTTCCTTAATATTATCATAACCTTAGCTTTCAACATCAGAATTTGATGACAGAGTATATACTTGGATTCTCTTCATCTTGCATTTCTTATTCAGTTTAAAGATCAGGTCTGCCACGTACTTCTAACAATACTAATGACATTAGTATTACCACTTGGATGTTTGTCGACCATAAATCCCACACCATGTTCCTTCTTTTCTCATTTATCTCTGCAGCAAAATATATGACAATCTGACTTTCTATGAAACCTATTTGGTCTTCTGACCTATGATATAGTCTTAATTCTAAATACTTCAACAATAACTAACATAGCTTCACTAAAGAGTAAAAACACTGAATATTTCCAGATTAAGCTTACAAAAGTGGCCAGCTTATACTACCAAGAGATTTTTAGCACCCTTTGCTTTGGGGTAGGCCTTACCACCACCATGGCCAACTGCACTATTGCTGCTTAAGTCAGAATTGAAAAAATTCATGTGGATATGAAGCAGAAAGTCTCACGAGAGTAAGACTGATGAAAATACAAGTGGAAAATAGTGGAAGATTCAGGAGTCAAGACAGAAGGAAGAGCAAGAACAGTGGCTTATAAGGGTATGTGAAACATGTGGGAACAGAACAGTCTCAAGATGAATGTCAAGGTCATTCCCTGCTGAAGGCTTTGACCACAAAGCAATGCATCAGATGATGGTGATGAAATTTATAAACTAAAAATCATTCACATATTACACAATATTTTATTGTAACAGAAAGCTTAGATACCAAAAAGGAAAACTTATCAATAATAATTACAGAACTGTACATGGCAGAACTGCACTGTCACAATGCAAAAACCTCTGACAGACTACAATACATATTCAAACATACATTAAAAGAGCAATTCCTCACCTTGTCCTTCTGTTTAGCTTCATCATTCTGGAACTTCTTGAGGGTACCCATCATAAAAACAAGTATGCGGCGACTTCTGCAGAAAGGACCAATCTTGACTTAGTTAATCATGTAGTCACAGGGTTATATACAAAAATTTCAATTGCATGAATACTAAATTACACCCATCTGTACTAATCATGGAACAGTACTTCAGATCCTTGCACATTATCACATTTCATCGTCACTCTGCCCCACCCCCAGCACATCCCCACCCATAGGTGGACTGAAGTTCCACCCAAATAAACTACAGTAGGATCTCACCAATAACGATTTCAAAAATAACGTTTTCAGCAAATAACGGTAAGTTAGAATAGATACCAAATTTCCATAATAACGTTTGGATTCACTCAGTTAACGGTTAGTTTGTGGGAAATGGTTGGGCGCATCTTGGATAGTCAGCTCACAGCCTCCCTCAGTGTTCCGTGGAACGTCGCTGTGATGAGAAGCGTTTATTTGCTTATTTCCTTGCTCCTCATTTCCTCTCAGAACTCTGAGCACGTGGTTCCAAACTAACCTTTTTTTTTTTTTGTCCGACTCTGGGCATAGGCTTTACAGCCTGCTATCAAGGCCCAGCCGTCCTCCTACATACCATACACCTCTACATGTCACCACTTCGGTGCTAACACCCACCGTCCGTATTGAATACATGCTAGGGCTGTCTCATACAGGACTGATGTATTGGTATTAGCGGGGTTATTTTTACGACATGTCAGCGGGTCTCCTGGTAGATCAGTAAAGCCTGATTTAATGAAATTCAAATCCTTAAACTGTTCCCTGCCCCAGCGAGGATTCGAACCTGGGTCCCTCGGGACTGCAAGCCAACTCTCTACCGATCGAGCTACCACCTCCCCCATTATGCCCAAGCACTTAGCACCCTGAAAGTGCCATGAACACAAGAAGAGCATTTATTCCAAGGGAAAATTTAAAGTTGTTGGATGAAGTGGTGTACGGTGTGCAAACGATCAGATTGATACAATGAGTCGAGTGTGTTTATGATGTGGATAGTTTCTTTGTTAGGGGGGAAAAAAGTTAATGATGAAGGAGTAGTAAAATTCGTGTTTTTGCCAGTGGTGCAACAAGTGTGGGAAACAAACAAAAAAAAGGCTTTGTGCCCGAATTATGTTATGAACTGACGCTCTTTAGTAGAGAAAATTCAGCTCTTATGGTATGTGAAGACACTACATGTTGACGTAAATAGGTAAGATAATGATGCGAGTTCAGTTCTTGTGAATTACTGTAACTGTCATACGAATTATACTGCTTGGCTGACGTTTATTATTCATGATTACTGCATTTGTGTGTATCTGAGAAGTGAGAAGTATGCAATCAGTCCATGCTGACAACTTCAGTACTGTATAGTTTTCCTTTTTTCCTTTGTTGTTGATGACTAATGACTTTCAAAGACAGTTTCACTTTTTTTTCCTGTTTGTTTGTTTTGAGTGTGCCGAAAATGATTCTTGGTGAAGTATTCATGATGCTTGGAGGCCATTATTCACGTGTTGATCAGGTCAGAAGTTTTTGCATGATTGATGATGAGGACTTTCAAGAGGCTTTGTGGCAATCTCTGGTGGTTAAAATATTTATGGGGAGTATTAGGGGGCAAAACTAGTCGGTTAGGTTAGGTTAGAATGCACTGATGTGTCAGGTTGGCGAGTATCATGTGTAAACACACATCTTGGGAGTCTTATGGTAGACACATTTATAATAAACTATCTTTAATCATCACATCAAACACCTCATTAACTCCTTTCAGGTGAGTTTTATAATACTCATGATGATTTAATAACTAATCTTATTATTTCAGCTAAAAAAAAGTAGTCATAGGAAGGCTTCAGATGGGACAAATGGGTAAAAGTCCTGGGGTGGCAGCACCAATAAACCCTTTATACATGTATTTTAATGTCACGCAAATAACGTTTTCGCTAATAACAGCGTTTTTCTGGCACCAATTAGACGTTATTAATGAGATCCTACTGTATAATAATCTACCAACTGCCTATCCTGTGTGGGATGACTCAAAAAAATTACCTCTGCCACGACATCATACCACACTGAATTTGCCTCCTGCACCTCTCTCTCTATGGGAAAGACTTGCTTAAGCGGCTGATTTCAGCAGCCCTTAGGTTCATATCCTGATGAGTCTTGGGTCACAACAATCTCATGAGTCTGTCCCCATCTCTCCTATACATACAGTGGTTTGGCACCAAAAACTATATTCAGCACTAAGTATGCTGTTACGGTCCAAGGATTAAATGAATTTTAAGCCACTGACCAGAAGAATCACAACACTTCTACTACAGGGATTCTCAAGCTAAACTGAAGACTTGTTTTCTTAATATGACTAACAGTAAGGTGCATGAAGTGCATTGTAGTTTAGGTACATTATGTACTGGAACCGAAGCACTGAAGGCACTAGAAGCAATAGCATTGTACTGGCTGCATACAGAAGTGCAATAAAGAGATTATGCAAATCACCGACCTGGCCATGGAGTCTCTGTCTTTGGTTAACTCCGCGGCTGCCTCGGTACGGGATTTGTTGTCGCCCACCGGCCGTGCCACCGACGAGGCCAGAGATGGCTGTGTAAAAATAAATGGGTCAGTATTAATCCTGGCTTAGCTGCAGACCTCATATGAGGCACAATGAAGATCTGCATGGAAAAAGATGCATGCCTCATATGAGGTACCACATACATTAGTTATTAAACTATGACTCAGTGGAGGTAAACTACCTCACAAAGAATCACCCCCGCAGGGGTGACATGAAATTCACTACTATTTATCAACTTTTTGGAGACATGAAGCCTCATGTAATTATGCACATATATCAGTATTCATTCACAGGTTGTGCTTACTGCCAAGAGAAACTTCCTGAGTATATTTTACATAGCTTTGGTTGCAAGTGCTGATATACTTCCATATTAATCAAAGCTTTTACCGAGTATCATCACTATCATTTAAGTCTATCTATCTATAGCCCGACGCCCTAATCCCGCAAAGGGTGGCCACAGACAAAACACCTCCAGGTCGCTGTCACCCACAATTTGACTGCCCTCCCCCCAACTCACTCCCCTCACCCTCATATACCTCTCAACTCCATCCCTCCACCTCATCCTCAGTCTCCCCCTCCCCATCCCTCCCTCCACTTTACTAACATACACCCTCTTAGTCAGTTTTTCATTCTCCATTCTCTCCACGTGTCCAAACCACCTCAACGTATTTCTCCTAATTTGCTCAATCACATCCACAATCACCCCACAACATGCCTTCACTTCTTCATTCATCAACCTGTCCCTCCATGTCACTCCACATGCTCTTCTCAGGTAACTCATTTCCACTGCTCTCACTCTTGACTTGTTCCCCTCTAGCAATGTCCACGCCTCACTTCCATACGTCAGGGTAGGGATCACAGTACTATCAAGCAGTGACTTCTTAACTTCCATACTCACCTCCCTTATTTCTCATCACTGCTTTCAGTGAACCAACAACCTTTCTTCCCTGCTGTACCCTTTCACGGACTTCATCCCCAAAACTTCCATCCTTATTCATCACACTACCCAAGTACTTGAATGCACTCACATTCTCCATATCCTCACCATCCTCTGTAATAATACATACTAGAAAAATACCCAAAAAGTCGGTTTACATTGCAAACATTACTGACCATTATGCCTGGAGCCAGCAGGGAACTTGGCAACAATATCATTTACTATTAACTACACAGCCAAGATCATCATCATCATCGTTTTTCATCCTTCTGTTCCCATATTCAAACTGGGGTTGGACATGCGATAGCTTTTCTCCACTACTTCCTATCCTGGATTAAATCTTCTCCAATACCCAGTCCTTCCATCTCTTGCATTACAACACTTTTCCAGGTCTTCTTAGGTCTTCCTGGCAGTCAACGTTTCACCACTTCCAGTTCCTCTGCTATTCTCACACAGCTCCCTTTCTCACTCCTCCTCACGTGACCAAACCATCTAAGCCACTTCTGCCTCAAGACGATATCGAGATCCTTCACCCCCCATCTTCTGGCTACCTCCTCACTCAAAACTCTGTCCTCCCATCTCACTCGCACCATGTATCTTAACATTCTACGATCAGTACTCCTCAGAACATTCATCAGTCTATCAGTCAAAGCCCATGTTTCAGCACCATATATCGATACTGATCTAATGCAGGCCTCATAAATTTTACTTCTACGTCTCAGTGGTATGTGTTTGTTGACCAGTAGGCTAGCTATTTCCTTCCACTTTAATCATGCTGATGCCACTCTTGTTCTAACTGATCTCTCCACCCCTGCATCACAGTCCAATACATCTCCTAGATAGCAGAACTCCTGCACTTCCTGTAGTGTGCTTCCATTCACCTGTAGCNTTAAGTGAAGTAGGGTCAATACTACCCTCCCCTGTGATGCGAAATGAGCTGACGCTTTTTCAACGGGAGCTGGCAACCCTGCTTGATAGGTTTGGCACCACAGGAGCAGGCTCAGTAATGTTTGGGCAGCCACAGGAGGAGGATTGTCTCTGTGTGTGATGCACCACGAGGGCATGTTTTGACTCAAATAACACAGTTATTTGGTTACCTACCACATTCTCATCATGCCTAAAGTAACCACAAGCAAGGACAAACGTGTGGAAGTGATTACTTTATACAAAGCTGGCCACAAACTCCCATTTATTGCAAATCAGATGGTGTTAGACTGAGGACAGTGCAGAGACTGGTGAAGCGGTTCAAGGACAGTGGGGAGGCCATTCCTCCCACTCCACTTCCCAAGCCTGGGAGACCTCGTAAGACAACCTTCAGGACCCGTCAGCTGATCTCAAGGCAAGTTAGCAAGGATCCAAGGCTAACAGCACGGGATTTAAAAGAAAAGAACCCACAGTTGCTGGCAGATGTGTCTGTCAGAAGTGTGCAGCAGCTGTTGCATGACGATCTGGGCTACAGGAGTTTTTGTGCTCGTAAAAAACCACTGCTAACTGCACTTCAGAAGAAAAAGAGAGTAAATTTTTGTAAGAAATATCTTGCCTGGAGTGAGGAGCAATGGAAAACTGTGCTTTGGAGTGATGAGTCAACATTTACTGTCACTGGTACCCCTTCATCACGAGTGTACCGCAAACCAGGCAGTGACCCCCTGGATCCTAAGTACACTTCCAAGTTTGTTAAATACCCAGCCTCACTCATGGCTTGGGGCTGCTTTACATATTATGGTGTTGGTAGGTTGGTAATTCTACCTGCAAATGAAAAAGTGAACCAGAACAATTATTTGGAGCTCTTATGTGATGTTTTAAGTGACTCTTTTGATAAAACCAAGGCAAGAGTATTTATGCAAGATTCTGCCCCTGCACATGTTGCAAAGTCAGTGAAACAGTGGCTAACAGACTGTGAGGTTCCCTTTATTCGAGATTGGCCCGGAAACAGCCCAGATATCAATCCCATTGAGAATTTATGGGCGCACATGAAGCGGCAGCTGCGTAGTATGGACACATCATCTTTGCCTAAACTTGAGGCTGCAGTCAAGCAGCTATGGAGCAGTTTTAGTCCGTCTGTTCTGCAAAACTACGCCATCAGTCTCCCCAGACGCCTTAAGAAGATAATAAAGGTGAAGGGGAATGACAGTAAATACTAAATTCAATGGTGAGTGTTAATTTATTTGTTTCTCCCTGCTAACCACAAGAATGTTTTCTTTTTTTAAGATGGCGTCACCACTTTTCGCGCCTACTGTACAGTGTACTTTGAAAATAGGAAAATTATACTGGTACTTTTGTTTTAAATTCTAACTTGGTCTAAAACTGCCATCTCTCCACCCTGAATACTGAGTTGTAACAATAGATTATGATGCTAGTCGGAAGCAAGTGTTGTGGAAAAGATGTAGAACCATAGTATTGTCTTTTGCTGTCACAGAGCTATATGAAATTAATAAGCTGCAAAAGGATGAAAATTTGGGCCAAGTCAGAATAAAAAGGGTATAGTGACGATCGGGTATCGTACCTGGCAAAGACCCCGCCAGGTGGTCTTCGCTTGGCTGGGGGTTCATCCTCGCGGCCAGTGGAGGTCAGCCGCACCCGCCGCTGGTCTGGACGCTGACTGCTGTATGGAAAATTGAAATGACATGGGTATGGAGTTAATGATGATGTACTGCCTACCTTACCCAGCCCTAATAGACCCAAATTAAAACATCTGCCCTAAAAGACCCCAATTAACACAACTAGTCCTGAAAAGTCCAATTAAAATTCAGCCCTAAAAGGCTCAAACTGACACACCCAGACCAACAATCAAACTAACACATCCAGCCCTTTGACCCAGATGAAAACATCCAATCCTAAAAGACCATACATAATGTACTGTACTGTACATGAACCTCACAAGTCACAACACTGATAGGGCTGATTGTTGGTACTGTACCATACATGCCTTTTATTAAGTAATGACCTGAAGAGATCTGTAAGCACAACTACAGGCACTCTTTCCAAAACAATACCTCCATCATTCATATTGTTTATAAAGGCTCTAACATCCTTACATGAGTCGGCCTTGGTCACCTATTAGCGGCTTTCCATGTTGCTCAATCTCTAACAGCATCCCTATTCAGTCCCTGATGCCTATGATCACACTTTATGACCTCATCCCAGGTCTTTTTCCATCTACCTCTCTCAAATCCACAACTAACATTAAAACTTCTCACTTTCCTCACTCAACTGTCATCCTCCATCCTCTCCACATGCCAAAACCATCTCTATCTACCTCTCCTCATCACAACACCAATAAACTCCTCCTTAAGCATTTTTACTGTGCTGGAGGGCCAATTGTACAGCAAAGTGGTTTTGCTGTGACATGGTTTTGCTATTCCAGGTATTCACATCTAGGGGTATTGTATCTCAAGGTCTGCCTGTAATCACAGCTGGCAAAAGTACCATACCATATATGATGATACAGAGTTGGTGCCACAACTGCCTGCTTGATGAATGTCAGAGTGCCACTCTGACACGTCTCTATGGTCATTTGATGGTACAAGCTACTTTGTTTTAAAATTTTTGCTATGATTCACTTTTACATGACAATAATCTCATTTCACAGTCCTTTAACCTCATACGGTACTGTATTTAATAAATGTATGGTTTTATTTTCCAGCTTGTTTCTTATACTTGTAGTTTTCTTAATGTTTATACTCTGGGAAACAATTTCATGTAGATACAATTTCTCTGTTGTTTCTGTATGTTTCACTTTTCCGATATATCGGTATGCTTTGTTCCTTGGGCATAATGGCAGGTATGCTTTGTTCCTTGGGCATAATGGCAGCAGGCACTTACTAAAATTTATCCAAACCTACCAAAATTCATTTACCAGTACTTTTGCATTTCAGTGAATTGACCAGCTGGCTGAAATATATACTGCTGCAAATTACCATAAGGTAGGTTGGGTAAAGTCAGGCTAAGTTAGGATCAATTATTGGAGTATAATTGGTTACGTAATGTTACTGTTTTCTTAGGTTACGTTAACATTCAAGTTAGATTGGTGTCATACAGTTAGGGTATGTTAAGTCTGACTAGGTCAGAGTTTTGTAAGATTAGCTTGGTGACAATAAATTTTGGTAGATATGAACTGCGTTTAGTAAGTCTCCACCATTATGCTTGAGAAACAAATGTTTCCTGGGAAACTGAACATAGATAAAAATAACAGGAAAGCATAACCAATGGATGAGAGAAAAAAAGGTGAACTGGTAAAGGGTATTTCTGCAGCTTAAACTATACTGGAACTTTTCCCTACCAGTTTAATTTTTATATTTTCCCTCATCTTCTAAGTCCTTCCAAATTCTGGCAGGATTAAGATTGCTGGGCTATTGGGATGGAAAACCTGGGAAATCTTTTTCTTCACATTACCCCATTTTTTTATTTTACTTTGTTTAAACAGAGGATGTCCAAAGAAAATGCCGGACAAATTGCAAGAGAGCTCCCGCTAACAAATGATAAAAATTTAATGAGTGGGACATCTTCCATAACTGTATATGGTACTGTACTTCATTTATGCCAACAAGATTCTGTAGAAATGACGTTTATGCCACTAAAGACTTCATACTTCACTTACAACACCCATATTCTGCAGAAATAGCTAACATTTACATTACTAATGAACACCAGGTATGGTTGACGTCAATGATGGCTTCCTACAGAGGGCAACTGGTCAATTTGGACCCAAAACTCACTCGTCCCCCAAAATTTCCACTTCGTCAGGTTAGGTTAGGTTAGCAGAGACAAAGGATTAGTGACATATTGCAGCTGCATCAACTCTCAAGTCCAATATGGTGGGTGGCTGCTTGCAATGGCTTGTGAGGTTGTAAAGCTTGTATCTTCAAAATTATGTATTTCTGCAACTTTTTACAGCTATCAAAATAATAATTACAATTTATTGAGGAAAAAATACAATAGCAAATTCTATGTATGTGCTGCCCCTCAGTTTTACCAAAATGTTATATAGAAGACCGGCAAATCTAATGAAGAAATGTCACAGAACACACTACAAAAATTGATGGGGCCATGATGAACCAAATACAGTGCGGTGTCCCTACAGCAGCCTTTATGGTGCCTGTCTCACCTAACAAATATTAACAGTTTATAAACAACAAATGCTGAATGGCAAACTAGCATCCAAATTTACGAAACTGGTCTAAATGACTCCACGTGTGGGCGACCCTTACTTCAAAGTGTGGAAAGTGTTTGGGGAAGAGTGAACGAAATGACCATAAACCCGTAAACTTTGGCCTTATCTTCTTCCTCCACCACCCAAATTTTCTGCAGTATGTCATGGCCAGCATCCTTTCCACATTCATCTATGTACATCATCAAGGCAACTGTCCAATGCATACGGAATTACAAGTTACAGAAGCGATTGATTTTCCTTATAGTCAATAACAATGAGGTTGACCCACCCATACACTTCCAGTATTTCTCACTGTCATGAATCAACATATATTTACCTAGGGTCATTGAAATCCCTTCCAGTCAGCCTGCGCAGACTCTCATCAACACCTTTTAAATCCTCTTTAGCCCTCTCTATCTCGGATTCAATAGTAGTAACAAGCGAAGGAACCGTCACACCCGCCATCTTCACCACAGACTGCATCATACTGACCCAGTCCCGGTCCTACATACGAGTTGAATCATTATAGAAATTTTTTCGCTGCTTTCGTATTTTACCATTTATGAGCAATTAAAGTAATGTTAAATATTGCAAGTTGATATAAAATTATATTTCGTGCAAATTACAAAACGAATCATTAGGTTACTCTACAATGCTTCACAACAATATAAATCGGATGTAACCTTCAAAGTTATGAAGATACTGGATCGTAAAATTATTACTTGGAGAATAAAGAAGCAAGGTAAAAGTGAAAAATACAATTTATGAACTTTGGAATGTGAAAGATGCCCACAGACTCTACCACGAAAGAACAGTAGAATTAAAAAAAAAAAAAAAAAAGACGCTGTTGCGAAGGCTACCTCTCCGCCCATCAACTACTAAAGCCGACAACATTTTCCCAAATACACTTATTTTATTAGTATATTCTACATATTAAGTAAAATAACATGAATCGCGAGCAATATGGTATGAAATCCTTTGCAATTCAGAATTACATTTTCTTGAGAATCTGTAACACTTGTAAATCCAAATATATAACTACAGTCAGGGCTTGGTGGAACCTGAGGTTCACAGCCAAAGTCTGTAGAATCATTGTTACAGTACATAAATGAAGTCTATTAGGACTTTATACTTCTATGATAGAATGGAAAGCGATCAAAATGTGCGCTTATAAAGTGCATGTGAGTTAATGGACCAAATAGATTGAAGCTATATTTTAATATAAAATTATATACATGTAAGCCTACAAGTAAACAAACAATAAATGTAGATCACAAAATATGTAGATCAAAATGTGTATTACTGTCAAAAGTAACAAACTTTACTTGTATCATATAATTTTTGTGAGTGCAGGGTATACACCTCATGTATATTTTGCAATAAATCACATGATATTAAAATTTTCAGGTTTATAGATATTTTAATTAAAAGCTGTTACACGTATATTTACATGATTATCTTTTTAAGTTTTTCATAGAAACTAATTTCTACGCTTTTCTATAATCAATTAGCAGATTATTTAAGTCAAATACAAACAAATTCAAAATATAACAGTATAAACAAGCAACTTTTTAAGATATCAGACTTAAATTATAATTGCTGTAGTTCTCTTCAAAACTGCACTGTAGTGTTAGGTGTATGTTGCAATGTGTTAAGCCGGCCCTGACTACCGTGTACCAAGAGCTCAAAGTGCGCGACGGTGCGTCCGAAGTTTTACAGTGACCCAATCATAGTTAAAGAAACAACAGGTTTAGACTACAGCACTGTCCGTTCCGACCTTGATATTAAACATGGCCTTTGCAACTTTAGCGGCTCGCCAGATCATCAGCAGATCTCACCTGCTCCCTCCCATTCTGCCTTTACACTGACGCATCCAAACGTGGCCTCGGTGCCGTCATGTTGCAATGGACACAAAACAAAAGATATCATAGTACAGTGGGATAGCCACAACCTTACCAAGTTGAAACGTCAAC
Organism: Birgus latro; assembly: GCA_018397915.1. Lineage (NCBI taxonomy): Eukaryota > Metazoa > Arthropoda > Malacostraca > Decapoda > Coenobitidae > Birgus > Birgus latro. Next base: position 86,709 of record JAGKTI010000124.1, read on the forward strand.
ACAAGAACAGTATCTCGCATACATGTGGGCTTTCAACACACGTCATCATCACGTAGGTGCCCATTCCAAGTATTAAATGAAGCCATCTACTATCTACCTACTACCAAACCTCTCAATCCCTTGAAGGGTGGTCGCAAACATATCGCCCCCACGTCACTCCGTCCTATGGCACATGGCCACCCTTAACTAAGAGCATCACAACGTTATTGTGGTAGACTACCAGAAAATGGAGCTCCCTAGTTCGATGATCTGCTGGCGAAAGACCTGCAAAAATTTAATTTCTAAGAGTATACTTTCCATCGTACCGGTAACCCTTAGTCGAATACTGATGCTCTCACATTTCTAATAGGTAGACAGATTGGCTTATGAACAGATATTTAAGGTAACCATATATTTAAGGTAAGAAACTGGATAAGTAAAAGGAGATAATGTGATGATGACATTATGTTGTATCGTTACACACACACACACACAATCACAAGTGCTCTCTCTCTCTCTCTCTCTCTCTCTCTCTCTCTCTCAGCAAGGGGGGTTCCCAACTTCCCACTTGCAGTTCAGTCTTCGTGAGGCAGTAAAGGTGGGAGGTCGTGGTAGCTGTGGTGGTAGGAGTCAGTACTGGTGGATACTGGTGGTGGCAGTTGTGGTGGTGTAGGAATCAGTACTGGCGGATAGAGGCGGTTGTTGTGGTAGCTGTGGTGGTAGGAGTTGGTAAAAGTAGTGTAGCTGTGGCGGCTGTGGATATTAACGGGGAGCCACTTTTTTTTAAATCTCACTTGTGAAGATGTCTGGTGCAGTAAGGATGTTGGTCCTGCTAGTGGCGATGCTAACGATGGCGTCGGCAAACAGATTCGACGTGGTGGAAGTAGACGCCCCTTACTTCCCTACGGACGGCATCGTGAGCGGCATAATGACGGAGATGAAGGAACTGTTGAAGGAAGAGAGGGAAAACATGGAACAAAAACTTGAAGGTGTGATGCAGAAACTGGAAGAGGTGCAGCAGAAGATGGCGGCAATGGAGCAGAAGGTAGATGCAGACCAACAGAACACTGACGCACTGCGACACAATATAGAGCTCGTGAAGGAGAAGGTGGCTGTAGTGGAAGAGCAGGTGTCAGCGGTGGTTGAGAAGGTAGCGTTAGTGGAGGCAGCAGTGGAGCAGAATGGGGTGTCGGTGAGGCAAAAAGTAGCGGCAGCTGGTGAGGCGGTGGAACAGAAGGTGGCGGCCAGTGAGACGGCGTTGGCCAGGCAGCTGGCCACACTAGCCACGCACCAACAGCTGGTGGAGATGAAGGCCAAGATTTCCACCATGATATCTTCAGCCGGTGGGCAAATAACGGAGGCCATGGCCGACCTTGTGACGGTGGCCAGGCTGGAGGAGGTTGTGGCTGGCCAGATGGCCGAGGTGGTGCAGGAATGTAGCAGCTGCAGCCTGGCGGACACCGTGGCCCAGGTGCTGGCCAAGGTCACTGACAACCAGCAAATAGTCAATGACCTTGAGGACCTTTTCAGCAACACCTCCAGCATCAACACCCAGGTTGGTTAGTTAGTTAGTTCCTTCACATATCCTTCACATCTTCCCCTCTCACTCAGGACAACGTGTACACCTTCACAAGCCAAAAACACCACCACAAGCATCAATATCGAGGTTAATTCCTACCTCTTACATTCTTTCACCATTCTTTCTTCCCTCTCACACCCGTTTCCTCCCCCCCCCCTGCCATCCATCACACACCAACACCGACACCCAGCACACTCTGGACACACCCACCCACATCATCACCACCACCACCAACAACACTCAGGTTAGTATCATTTCCCTCCCACACATCCGTCCCTACCCCTCACGCCTTTTCCTTCCGTCCCACACTTCTTTCTCTCCCTCCCACACATCCTTCCCTCTGTCCCACACATCCTTCCCTCCGTCCTTCACCTCCTTCTCTCCCTCCCACACTCTTTCCATCCCTCCCTCTCACACATCTTTCCGTCCCTCCCGCACCACAATAGTGTGAATATCATCGCCCACACCAGCACTCAGATTACTCCGTCACCCTCACAGAAGACTAAAATAACAATAATACTTATAAAATTGGAAAACGAAACAATATACCGGCATACTGACTTTTTTCCAGGTTTCAGTGCGGTAATAGCCTATGTATGATCGTCCCTTGCCCTTGCCTATAGAAATCTCACGTTCATTTTCGTGCACATAGTATTCCTTGTTTTCCCTACTAAAGTGCTTTGACATTAACATTACATTTTCGTTCTTATGCATCTTATCTATCGTTGTCCAGTGGCAGAAAAAAGGTAATGCTGCCACTCTACATCCCTTCCATAGCACCTCTTCGTGATTACTAGAGTTCATTCACTTTAACTTGGCCCAGATTTTCGTCCTTTTGCAGTCTATTCCCCGTAGCTCATTGGTAAAATAAGGCAACAGTACAGTTCTACAGCCTTTCCATAGCACTCTTCGTGACTAGCACCGTATTCCAGTTAGTCTGCTATTACAACTCGGCATTTACGATGGGTAGATGGCAATTTTAGAAAAAGTTAATGTGAATAGAGTATACCATCATGCTCTTGAGTCAGTCTGTTGTTGTAACCCAGAGAGACATACAGACAGACAGATACAGTTTGGGGCAACGCTGGCATTTATAGACCCCATTACATTTCTCTCTCTCTCTCTCTACCTACCTACTAACCTTCTCATCTATCTATCTCTTTGTAATCAATCAATCAATCTATCCATCCATGTATAATCAATCTATCTACCTCTCTATATATTATCTCCATCTCCTTCCCACGTCCAGGTGCGTGAGAGCCTGAGCCAGGAGATGGAGCGACTGGCCACGGAGAGAAGCACGGAGAACGCAGTGCTTGGAGCCAGTATGAGTGAGGTGCAGGCGGCTGTGTTGGAGATGAATATGGCACTGGGGGAGATTCTTAACTACACACGACCACCACCACCTCCACCATCCACCACACCAGCGCCGACAGTCAGGGGTAAGTACATACATACATTTACATATAAATATATAACATACATACACAGACACATACATACGTACGTATACAGACACACAAACACATGCATACATACATGCACACAAACACATGCTTGCATACATACACACAAACATGCATACATACATACACACAAACACATGCATACATACATACACACAAACACATGCGTACATACATACACAAACACATGCATACATACATACACACAAACACATGCATACATACATACTGTATATATATAAACATACAAACGTACCTACATGACTAGCAGGTATTTCTGGTGTTAACTTCTTGCTAAAACTCACACTCTAGATGGGGAGAGGGCAATTATAGGCCAAGTGAGAGTAAAAGGAGTATAACTACAAGTCTAACGTAAATTCAATAACATCTCCCAATCCATATATCACTTTCACACACAGAGGACCAGAGGGAGATGACCCCCTTGCGAGGACAGTACCCTCATCAATTTTTGGCCGTTAGATTAAAAGAAGTATCAATTTTAGGCCAAGTTAGAGAAAAGGAGTATCAATTTTAGGCCGAGTGAGAGTAAAAAGCAGTCTAATTACAAGACTGGCTTAAATCCAGTAACATCTCCCACTCCACATATCACTTCCAGACACAGAGGACCAAAGGGAGATGACCCCGTGCGAGGACAGTACCTTCGTCGGCAGGCGTCCGGATTTCGACGTCTGTGGAGCAGCTGTACGGTTCCGCAAATGTCGGATTCACACCCTGGCCTTCCACTGCTGCCAATCCTGCACCCGTAGCGGACAGATACCCCAGCGAGGACCCTGGCGCTACGTGAACTACCCCCGCGTCGTGAAGTTCGTTGATGCCATACAGCTGATGAGGAGGCTGTAGGGAGAGGGATAATAAGATGAGGAAGCTGTAGAGAGATGATACGATGAGGAAGCTGTAGAGAGATGATACGATGAGGAGGCTATAGATATAATAAGATGTGGAGGCTGTCGATATCATTAGATGACGAGATTGTTGGGAGAGATGGTAAGATAGGGCAGATGTAGGGAGATGAAAGGTTTTTGGTACGACATTTCCCCCTATTTTTTTTTTTTTAATGCAAGAAAGAAGAAACCAACGGCCAGAAACCCGCAAGATTGTTCCCTCCAAGAAAAACAAAATAACAGGGAGCCAAATTCAAGTACTCTTATGGAGACAGCAAAGGTGAAATCATGATATTCTGGCTGACTTCGAAAAACTTCTTAGCACTCCGTCCGTCTGTCTCTAAACTATGTACAGTATTCTTATCATGGATGTCGCAAGACGTGGATAGGCCAAGGTTCTGACATTTTTTGAAACCCAAGATAAGGGCAAGGTGTGTTTCCCTTCCCCACCTCGTTGCTGACTGCGTTCGGAAAAGTGGCATGCAGGCTACTATACCCGGTTTGCTTTCATCTGACAAAAATCTCTAACCCCTTTCAGCCATGTGCAGACTGAGGATAAACTTGACTAGTAACCATGGAGACTCATCCCTGCTTCATTAATAAGACTCATCGAATTTCATGCAACCACAACCCAATATTAAATTTTCAGGAGTGGCGTAGTTCCAACAGATGAAAACAAACCAACTATAACATCTCATATCCATAACTGTGCCATAAACTGAATATCAAATAAGCTTCTTTTGCTCCTATTCACTTTCTCTATTAAATTAGCACAAAACTTCACTTATGTGTTTTATTCCTAATCTCTACAGACTTAAGCATCATTCATCCCTTTGCCATTGTGTAGGGTGCCCTGGGATGGTGGTAGTAGTAGTAGTAGTAGTAGTAGTAGTAGTAGTAGTAGTAGTAGTGACAGCAATATAAGTTCCAGTCCCAGGCTCATCTGAATCGTGACCCCAGTGGCCTGTAGACTCAGGACTCCCTTTTGCAGTCCACCATCCTCCTTTCTGGAAATAAGTGAAAGGACATTTGTATAACCAGTTAGTTGAGCCGCTCCGTCATATCAGTGCCGCCACATGAAGGTGTCCCACTCTTGACCCTGAGTAAAAATGCTATAGCAACAAGGGCACACACACACACACACACACACACACACACACACACACGCACACACACACACACACACACACACACACACCAAGTAGTCCACATCACCACAACACTGCCTTTGTCCGAAGGTTAAACAAGCTACATAAACATCCCAGATAGAACACACACACACACACACACAACTTCATCTAAAACAGAACATGACACCATCCCCTAGCCTTCCCTAAGAGAGAGAGAGAGAGAGAGTGTGTGTGTGTGTGTGTGTGTGTATTACGAGCTCTTAACATACGCAGTATTCTAATCCTTCAGCTTCATGAGAATAATATGAAGAGGAAGAGAAGTTTTGTTGGCTGTTTGGCTTTCTGTCTATCTATCTATGTTTGTATGGGTGTGTGCCTGTCCGTCGTTCTGTCTATCTTTTATCTGTCAACATGGCTATCTGTCTTATAGTTCAGAATTCTATTTACTGCACCGAAAGAATGCGTCACTATTATGATCAGTTGCATCATTATTATTTTTGCTATCCATCCTTCACTAACCTCTCCAACCCCACAGGACCCTCCTAAGTCGAACATATCCGCCTACAGATAGGAAAAATAAAAAAAGAAACATTAAACACACACACACATACACCTAGAGAGGAATAATTAAAAAAAAAGAACATTAAACACACACACACGCACACACTACAAACTAGATATATCTCAGCCTGGTCAGAGTTTCTAGTTCAGTCTTCTTAAGGCAGCCAAGGTGTGAGGTGGTGGTCGCTGCGGTGGTTGGCAATAGTGGTAGTTGTAGTAGTCGTTGCAGCGGGTGGTGGCTGGGAATCGTGGTAGCAGGAGGACGCAGTAGTGTTTTGGTCGCGAATGTGTGGTTGGAGTTGGTAGTAGTAGTAGTGGTGGTAACTGTGGCAGACAGCTGTGGTGACAGTAGTGGTGAATATTGTTAATAGTATTTGTGGTGGCAGTGGTCAATGGTGGTGGATGTGGCTGGTACTTGTTGCAGAAAAAGTTAACTGTGGTAGGTGTGGGACGACTGTGGTAGGGGGAGTAATCGCAGTGAATATTGGTGGCAGTAGTTGTGGTAGTGGTGGATGGTTGTGATACATTAGTATTCTGTAATCTCTTAACTGCCAGGATGAGTAGCATGATTCGAATGTTTGTCGTGTTGGTGACGATGATGATGATGATGATGATGACGGAGTCGCAGGACCCACTGGATGTGACGGAGGTACAAACACCTATCTTCACGACAGACGTCATCGTAAATGAGGTGGTAAGGGAGCTGAAAAAATTGCTGAGGGAAGAAAGGAAATATATGCAACAGAATTCAGAGGAAGTGAAGCAGAAACTGCAAGAGCTGCAGCAGAAGATAGATGGAGTGGAAGAGAAGGTGGAGGAGGTGGAACAGAGGGTGGCAGCCAGTGAGGCGGCGTTGGTCAGGCAGCTGGCTCCATTGGCCACACGCCAGCAGATAGTGGAGATGAAGGCCAAAGTTTCCACCATGGCCTCCGCCGCCAGTCGCCAGGTAAGGGAGGCCATGGAAGAACTTGTGTCTGTGACCAGGCTGGAGGAGGTTGTGGCTGACCAGATGGCAGAGGTGATACAGGAATGTAGCAGCTGTGGGCTGACGGATACCGTGGCCCAGGTACTGGCCAAGGTCACTGACAACCAGCACAGTGTTGATGCCCTCACCAGCCTTATTAACACTACTGCAAGCACCAACACTCAGGTCAGTTCCAGTTCCTTCCTCCTACATCAGCTTCTTTTCCTCCCCCCTACACATCCTTTCCTCCTTCCCACACATCCTTTCCTCCCTTCCACACATCTTTTCGTCTCTTCCACACACATCCTTTCCTCTCTTCCACACACATTCTTTCCTCCCTCCCACACATTCTTTCCTCTCCCACACGATCCTTTCGTCTCTTCCACACATATCTTTTCCTCTCTACCACACATACTTTCCTCTCTCCCATACATCTTTCCTTGTAGCCCATACATCCTTCATCCTTATTCCCTCCCTCTCACACCCCCATCGCTAGTTCCTTCTCACATTCTTTCACTCTCCTTCCTTAAACTGGCTTTACCTTGCTGTGGTCAGACCACATCTGAACTACGCAGTACACCTTTGGTTATCTTGCTAAAGGATGAAAATAAACTCGAAAGTGTCCAGAGTAGAATAATTATGTTAAATATTACTGAAAATCAACCTCACGAGGAGAGGCTACAACAGGTAAATTTGCGCTCACTGGAGAGGTAACGAGTAAGGGCAGATTTGATAGAGATGTTAAAAAAAAATGATGGGTATTAACAAGGATGAATTTAGCTATCAAATATGACCCTGAGTAGCCAGGCCGAAATGTACATAACTTTATTTAAAACATATAAATCTTGTATTACAAAAGAGCCACAAATAAACACTGATTGGGTAAAAGGAAAGTTACCGAGCTGAAGAAGTTAACTGTACAGTAGTAGCCAGCTCTGTTAAACCAAGAACTGTAAATTACATCGCTTAATATCGATTGCAACTTACACCATTTGAGTCAGACTTTTTTTTTTTTTTTTGTATTTCGTTTGGGTGCGAAGACAAAGCACTAAAGTATAACTACGATATCATTAGAGCTATAACTCCGACCTCTATCTTCCTCAGGTCTACTTGGTTACTATTTAAACTGACCCTCCTCACTGACTACACTTGGTCTTCAACTGAGCTGCAAGGGGTTGAACGTCTTTGACAGGTTAAATTAAACGAACTATAACACTGGTATCAATCTTTTTCAGGGCCAAAGGTGTGACAAACCTGGCCGGAGAGGCAGCAGGAGTAATCGTCAGCAGGTGATCCCAGTGGACAGCACGACGCCACCCGCACCACCTACACACACAAGTTAGTACACACACACACACACACTGATGATGATGATTACTCGTTAACACCAGACGATTAAATTTAGTGAGGGGGGTAATGAAGGCTGTATCTAATCCCTTCAGTCCACAAAATCTCTCCTAAAAATAATAAAATCACTTGGCGATAGCAGCAATAATAATGACGTCACTATTGTAGGGGTTACACGAATACAATCCCAGTAATATCAACCCCGTTCATCAGTTTGAAACCCAGTTATCAACTCCACTCACCAATTTCGGACCCAATTATCAACTCCACTCACCAATTTCAGACCCAATTAATTAACTCCACTCACCAATTTCAGACCCAATTATCAGCTCCATTCACCAATTCCGGACTCAGTTTACCTATTTCAAACCCTACTATCAACCTCAATCACCAATTCCAGACTCCATTTACCTCTTACCCCATTATCAACCCCATTCATCCATTTCAGGCCCAGAATCACACCCAGGACCCCTATCGCCTTGTGAGGACAGTACCTTCGTCGGAGCAGGGGGGATTGACGTGTGTGGGGCGGTGGTACGGTTCAACGCTTGCAACATCAAGCTTCTTGCCTATTACTGCTGCCATTCCTGCACCCTCAGCCGCCAGATACCTGAGGAGGGACCCTGGCGACACCTGAACTACCCCCGGACCGTGAAGTTCCTTGATGCCTTGGAGCTGATGAGAAGGCTGTAGAGAAGAGAGAGAAAAAAAAACTGTAAATAATAAACATTATCAACGTAAGCTATTCTAAAAAACTGTAAAGCAATTCAGACAGCGGTGCAAAACTGCAGGAAGTTTACTCATTTCACTTTAACTTGGCCTATAATTGTCATCTCGCCATCCCAAATGCTGAGTTGCAGCAGTGCATGAACACTAGATTATGATGTAACAACGAAGTGCTATAGAAGGGATGTAGAGCCTTAGTACTGACTTTTTCTGCCACTTAGCCACGTGAAATAGCTTGCAACAGGAGGAAAAGCCGAGCCAAGTTAAGGTCAAAGGAATACACAGTTGAAAATGTATAGGAAAGTATGGGACAACCCGGACAATGTTGACAATGGAGATTAACTTGAAAAAGATTAATGGGAAAAATGGCAGTATTAGTATTAGTAGGTTAGTAGCAGTTGTAGCAGTAGCTGTTGTTCTAGCAGCCCAAGGTTCATCTGAAATATGAACCCAGTGGACTGTATGCTTAAGATGTCTTTCTCGTGCACTCCACCATTCTGCTTTGGATGGTGGTTAGGTAAGACGTGAGACGTTTGTATAACCAGGCAGTGGGGCAGCACTATTAAATCAGTGCCACTGCACGAAGACGTGGTGACGCCGTGGGTTTTTCCGAGACAAAACAGTGGAGGGTATTCTTGATCGTTACCTCAGATTTCCTAAAACTTACCCAAGGCCATTTATTTAATACACTAATTTCCCTGTGTTTGTTATCGATGAGAACCACGTCAACATTAATCTCTATATCACGATGGCGTTGTTATAAATTTATCCTACTTCTGTGGGTAATTTTATTCGACCTAAAAAAACACATTTTCCTATTCAAGAGGGCTATGTAAACTGTCTAGCTCGAAAAAGCTTTTCTAAGAAAATACATGTAAATAATAAATAACTAATAATAAAAATAAATACTAATCACTACTATTGTTATTATTATTATTATTATTATTATTACCGTACTATTATTACTACTATCGGTACTATTACTACTACTAGTCTACTACTACTACCGCTACTGCTACTACCACTACTACTACTTGCTACTACAGCTGCTTCTACCAAATTATATTGTTCAATTTTAGAGATACCTTTCAAATTACAGAGGGTCTAATAACTTAGCTTTCATTCATTCCTTCAGTACCAGAGGTCTTCCTAAATCGACTACGTGAGTTTGAAGACAGCAATGAAAAAATAAAGAAAAGAAGGAAAAGCTAAGACGATGCAAGGAGTTAACGGCCATCGTCAACTTCAATATACGATTTTTTTCCTGAGCTGAATAAAATCGTCTGGAAGCAACAAAAACAAAGTAACTGATCTCTCTCTCTCTCTCTATCTCTTGGTTGTCTTGGTGCATGGGTTAAACCTCCCCGATGCACGTGACCAGGAAATACCGAGAACTGGGCATAAAGAGGCCTTGTTTGTTGAAGACAGCACAGAGGAGCCTTGAGAGAGAGAGAGGGAGACTGATCCATGCATTTACTGTTTTTCTATTTTCCCTAGTATTTTTCCTCTTACCTCCTGTTTCTTCTCTCTCTCTCTCTCTCTCTCTCTCTCTCTCTCTCTCTCACTTTAGCTCTACCTCTAATCTCCTATGACCTAGGCTTCTTCCCCTTCTCTCCTTCACACACACACACACATACTGTACACACATTTTACCTTAACCTGGCCAAGATTTTCGTCCCTTTGCAGCTTGTTTTTCATGTGACTGGCAGAAAATGATAATGTCAGGGTTCTACATCCTTTGCAGAGCACTTATCTGTGATTTGCACCATACTCAGAGTTACTCATTACTACCTAAGGTGCACATGGCATTTACGAACCAACAGGAATGCATCGGTAACATTTATGTTTTTGCATGCTTCATTATTTTACCACACGGGCGCAGGTCTTCCAAATTTACGATTCAAATGTATCTTTCACAGCTTGATTAGGATAGGTTAGGTTAGCGGTTTTGGTCTGATAGGTACTAGGGACTTCCAACTAGATTTAGTGGCAATCCTTGGTGGTTAAAATAATCTGAGGGGTGAAGTCCCCCACATAGTTTGGGTTAGGTTAGGTTGACGGGATCGTCAGTAACCAAGCTGCCCTGGGGTCCAAGCAACTTCCCTAAATGCCGTAAACTTGATAAAATTTGTTTGTTCTATATACATTGTAGTTTAAAATCAACAAGCAGTCATTTGTGTTGCATGTTGTGCTAAAATTACTTTCCTTTAGAATGTGAAAATGCAAGACAAGTGGAAATGCCGCTCCCGCGTGGTAAAATGTTTTTCTATCTACTCCCAGATGCCATAATCCCATGAGGGGTGGCCATTTGACTTTGATTTATTTGTTTTACGGGGAGGGGCACTAACCCTCCTCCAACCCACTTGTTGACAAGTAGGGAGCACGTATGGTTTGGTTATATGGTTGCCACCCAGCGTTGTAAATGGTTTCTTGGCTTACGGGAAACCATTTGGCTTGTCACTCTATGTAAAGCCACCGTATACGGGAAACCATTTGGCTTGTCACTCTATGTAAAGCCACCGTAAAGGTCAGAAAAGCAATAAGAAGTGACAGGAAAGATGGGAGAAACAGGTTAAGAGAGGAAGGCAAGCACAGAAAAAGAATGATAAGGGCTAAGGAAGAAGTAGGCAGCACTACATCAAGTAAGTGGATGATGGTCGCCACCACCTACCACTACCACTCTATATTTTGGTGTTTTCTTCATTTTGTTAATTATCCTTTATGACGAATCTGTGAAGGAAGAGTTGCTGAGGAAAGATAAAACAGTTTACATTATGAAATACTATCTTACATCAAGACTGAGATGTGGCAAAAATACCGGCAAGTATGGAGAGCCATATGTCAGCTCGTAAGCGACGAAAAACTCACCTAAATAGCTGTTTCAAAATGCTCACATCAACTGACCACGGCGCACCACACTATATGTGAACGCTTCCTCTCTTCGGCACATGAAGCAAAGGATGTATAATTTTAGACACCATTAACATTCGTAAACAACACTAGATCCACTGATATACCGCCACAGCACTTGTAGCCGAGAAATGGAAGGCAGGGAGGAAAAACACAATGCTTCTAAAGCTGCACTGGAACGTCCTCTCAAATGGCGGCAAATCAACTGACAGGTGTTCTTCTTTATCGAGTCCCAGGCGTGGCTTTTGTATCAGCACGGACTCTGTAGTTTCTGTTAAATTATCTATTATATTTATTCTGGCTTCTTAATGTGTATGACAGAAAGACCGTTTCCTAGGTCCATTAGTTTACTTTTGACACCAACTGAATGCTGGAGTGGAAGCCTTCATTACTCGCACATTATCCTGCTTGTATTGTACTTGGCCACTAATACTCACTCTCTCTTTTCTGAGAGAGATATCACATTCGAATTTGGTGTTGTGGCTTTAACTTACTGGAGGAGTCCTTATGAAGTGTCCGTGAAGTCATATGGAACAGTGAACCTGGCGATATGGAACCCAAATCCACAAGCTGTACATAGGCACTCAACTGCAAATGTCTTTAATAAAATCATTTACAACCAGACTGAGAAAGGTGCTGTGTGGTCATTCAGACTGACCACTGGCCGGTTTTTTGCCCCCAATTAAGCTCTTCCGGAACACAAAAGTTACGGTTGTAAATACTGTATAGCTGGTGACCTTGATGCCTCATGGCTCAAACCATCAGATTTCCTTGGGTTACCCTTGTCTCGTTTCAGTAGTGTCGAGATCATGAGTTATAGCCTCCCCATTGTTCCAGCTTCTGGTCTGGTTCAGTTTCCTCTTATTATGGCAGTTGTCAATAATCTTTGTACACACTGGGACTACTTTCGCAATATCTCCTTGGACATCATCACAGAAACTACTGACGAATGTACATAGCCCTGCATCATTCATCCATCCACTTAGACTCCTTGCCGAGGCTTTCACAATCACTCACTACATGCAGCTATCCTCTTGTCCTTTCACACCTCCCACCATTAAACTCAATGTACCCATCTAATCCTATCTAGCCTACACAATCCACAGTCCCACTGTCACTATTGAAGACAATCTTGTGTTGTGTAATCCCTTTTGGGGGGCTGGGCTCCTACTTAAATGACTTTGTAGATGTTTCACTTTGCAGCCCAGTGCCCTTCTTGGCATCAGCCCATGGCGACTGAGTGGAATCAAAGGCTTGACTTCTTAGTTGACAGAAAGCATTCTTTACCACTAGACCACAGTAACTATTCAAACCCATGCCATGTCAAGGACCTGCTTCCATACATCCAAGTGTACTAACTCCAGTTCTCTTGCAGTCTCCACACAAAGTTCTCCATTTAGAATCAAGACCTATAGTGCACTAACATGACAGCAATCTCTAACCTTTTTCAGCAGTTAATGACCAGGTGCAGCTAAATGGAAAGATGATTTGACCAAACCTAGGAGACCCAATCCTACCTCACAACTAATGTTATCCAATTTCAAGCAACTATGATTCAGCATTCAAGTTGTGTGCCTCAGTTCCATCAGACAAAAAACTAGTAATTTCTTCAAGCCACTCTACCATGTGATTCTGGCGGAAACAGAGTGGCCAATCCACTGTTACCGGGTTTTGAGATTCTGACTTCTTACATGGATGATGATGTCCTTGTGTACCCCCCTTCTCCCCCATCAGGGTGGAGACACCATTAATTCCATGGTCTCCAACACTGCGCAAGACAGTGCTTCCTCCCCCCAAACCCCCCAATCCGATGATGCAAATGGTAGGTAAAGGTGTAAACCAGTGTTAATAACTATAAAATATTCCTCTTTGAATTTATTACATAATACAGATCTAACCACATTGTAAAGTGAATACATAGCAAAACTATTTTACATTAAACAGAATTTTAGGGTAAATTATATTTGCAAGAAATACAGTAGTACATGAAAATGGCAACAGCATGGGAAACTCAGTTACCATGACCACCTCCAGACTTTCAGCCTCCTGCAAATGTTCCTCAAAAAAAAAAAAAAAAAAAAAAAAAAAAGAGGAACTGTTGAAGAAGTGAAAATGTAACCAGCAAAATAACTTGTCATGATAACTAATACAACCTAAGCACTAGTTTTGAATACCATTTTAAACAGGCTCTTGATGCTTTAAAACCACAGTTGTAGTGCAGTCAAAGGTGGCTGACTTGGTCAAATTTTATTTCTGACAGTCAACTGGCAGATAATGAGTAGCAAATAATTATCACACTATTAACTACAAAAAAAACATTGGGAAGGGGAAAAAAAAAAATCCCAGATGGCTTATTCCTATAGAATATAAAACTGAGGGACAATAATTATCTAAACGCACACACTGATGGCATTTTTTTTTTTTTACATATATGTACAGTGTGAATACCTTAAAAATCATAACCCACTTTGAACTGATCTAGCAATCACAGTATAAAACAAAGGGACTCGAGCTTTGGTGTGGGAAAAGATGTAAAGATGTTGGGGCAGTATGTGGGAGGTCAAACATAGGGATGAGAAGCAAATAATGTACAACATAATCTCCTTGATCAATCATGGAACACTGCATATGAATGATACACAAGGATCATCCTGCACAATGATAAATGTGTCATGTGGCTAACATAATAGGAAAAAGAGTAATGTAGATTATCAGATATGTTCAAGAGTAGAAGAACATGCTCGAGCATACTGAAGGAAGGAAGTTAAGTTCCTCTCTCCTAAATGGTACCAACACCTCAATAGAATACAGTAAAAAAAACACCTGCTTGTTTAACAGACCAGCATTGAGAGAGAGAGAGAGAGAGAGAGAGAGAGAGAGAGAGGGGGGGGGGGGGGGG